>QJPP01000278.1:127937-222250 GCA_003996215.1 Jaltomata sinuosa | reverse complement strand
TCTGTAACATAGATGGTGGATTATTTGGGAATGTCCACGAGTCCCACACATAGAGATATCCTTTTAGGCTGGTTATTATCTGCTGTAGAGCTGTTTAGCTTGTGCAGGGCCGATAGGAATATTTGTGAGCCATTTTGGGCTAATCTATTATTGGCGAGCATATCATACATGAAAAAGGTTTTCCATGCATGTGTTACTACTGATTTGGCTTCGGGCTGACTGTAAATGGTTTTCTAAACCTGCATAGCCCCGAGGGCCCATTTTTGTGAGGGAATTATGAAATAGATTTGAAACTGACTTTTATGAAACCTCTCGGAGTAGAGGGGATAGTACAAGGATTTTTATCACTGGTTTTCATTCTGATACTAGGCTAGGCCGGGCCGTAGCGCTAGACATTATTTTTTCTATGGATTTAGACCCAGAGGTACCTCGGGCACCCTTTATAAGGGATATTGAGATTTGACTACTGCTTTAGACCCAGTTTGATTTTGGGCACGTACTTTGAGGTTCTTATTCTCTGAGATTTCACATTTGTTACTATATATGGTCATGGACCTCCATGGGCCTTGCCATTCTAGGCCCTGGCCAAGGGGCCAAGCATGCCAGAAGAGAGGTATATGGTTGTATGGGCGGCCGTTGGGACTGTAGGTAGATCATATTACTCCTGTCTGTCATAGAGCTTGTTATGGCTTCTGATTCTTGGTGGATTTAGTGTTTGTTAGCCTGTGAGGCTCCGAACTATTGGACTTAGAGTATTGAGGGGCTAGTGAGTCATGTATTATTGAGGCACTATCATGCGGTCTTTTGAGCGGATTGTTGGTTTTCGGTTCTATTCTTTATTATGATTTTAGTAGTAGTTCCTTGTGCTTATGGCTTAGTATTCCATTATAGGTTTGAAATTATGAGATTGATTTTGGTTTATGCTTATCATGAGAATTTGTTGTCTTAAGAATGACCCTGATATTGTATGACTTCTAGTTGATTATGTTGACTTACTTCCTCCTTTCCCTTTTACTTGAGGTTACCGGTATACCACCATGTTTCTAAACTCTCTTTATTTATATACTATTGTTATGCAAGGACTCCATGTGCGTTCTTCCTTCCCTCACATGTATTTTGTGTATATTTATCTTCTGTGCTAGCATTGTTTGCTTATAACTCTTGGTTGTCTACTGTCCGTGCTAGTTCCTTGTGCTTTCTCTATTATTTTCTGTGACTGCTTCTTGCTATATGCTATTTACTATTTTTATATCTTATATGCGCTCAGTCGGCCGATGATGCCTACTGGGTACCCATTGAGCAATTGGTGCTCATACTACACTTCTGCATCTTTCTGGTGCAGATAATAGTTGAGCTTTCACCGTTGATCACGAGACTCGTGTAGCTTTTGGATATTCGAGATTAGGGTGAGCACCTGACAGCCGGGGCTTGACCACTTCTCATCTTTTGTACTATTACTCTTTGAATATTCGGAGACAGTTGTACTTGTCATTTGTTACTTCTAGCACTTGTATTCTATTAGAAGCTTTTGTACTATCGATACCAAATCTGGGGTTGGTGTAGTTACATTATGTATATATTTTAGGTTTTTGCTTCCTCTTTGTCTATCTTTATATTCTGATTATTTATGTTATTCTTCCCTTAAATTCTCTTTGAACTAGTGGGAGTTTGGGGGTGTTTTGGGCCCCAAAATGAGTCTCATTCGCGCACAAGTTCCTTAACCCATTGCGAACATTATTGTGATTTTTGTTTTCCATTTCATTGCGCGATCCCTGAGGGTCATTTTCCGACCTGATTTTTGGCCCAATTTTCCATATAGTTATATGAGTGTCATTCTTCTCGTCTTGACACCTGGAATGTGTTTATGATAACGTGGAAGCTTTTTGAATCTGTTCGGTAGGGGAAAGGCACACGAGTGGCGGTTCATGTTTGCAGTTTGACCCCGAGGTAGGTTACAGTTTACTTTCTAGATTGAGTTTAGTTAGATTTTATATCTTGTATATTACTGGAACGCTAGGTTGGAATATAGGTAGAATTAGGCTTAAATCTTGTGACTTATTTTAAATTGGCCATTTCGAATCATAGATTAAAATTATTACTGTTACCCTTAGTTTAGAAGTTGGTAGTATCATTGTGGCTAGCCTAGAATCCTTAGTATGCTTTTTAGGAGGTTTTAGAGGTAGGGTAGTTTCTCCCTGTTGTTTTCATAGTTACTTTCTTGTTATTTTTGGCTTTTTACTGATTGTGTGGGAAAGTGTAAGGCCGAGGCCATAACTTGGATTTGGACGGAGTTTCCAGGTCAGTTCTCTAAGTTGGAGGATATTTTCCCTTGTTTTGCCTTGTTGTGTGCTATATTCTCTGAACGTGGAAATTACATACTCATGTTGCATTCTCATGCCTGTCGGTACATAAAAGAAAGATTTTCAAGGCATTTGGTTTTAAACTTGGGATCTACTATGGTTATCATGATTTTCAGAGTTTTAAGGCATTATCTTGGGTTTTACTACTAATTTTGGAAAGGAAAGGGAAAGTACTACGTTTATGCCGGTCCAAGGGACATTCTTGGACCTTTTTCTCTGCTATTTTCTACATATATATATATATATATATATATATATATATATTCATAGTCTATTGCGGTATTCTGAACATCCGATGCATTATTCCGGGTCTTATTTCAAAATATATATACTTATAGTTTGATGCGGCATTCTGGACCCCCGATGCGTTATATCGGGTTTAACTTCCTACATACATCCATATATATATATATATATATATATATATATATATATATATATATATATATATGCATTGTCTGATGCGGTATTCCAGGCGCCCGATGTGGTATTTTGGGTTTATACTATTATGCACTCATACATCACATCATATCCCATCGCATTGCATTGGCTTGAGTGCACTTGGATTATCAATTGCCTGGATTGATTTTTGTTATTGTTTCCTTCTTGTTGGTTCAGTTAGTTCTGTTTTTGGTTTCATAACTACATTTAGGTGGATCCCTGTATTTAGCTTGCTTTCCTATAATTTATTTTATATATTATCTTTTTGTGCTTTGTCGACCTATGATGCCTGCTGAGTATCCGTTGTCTTGGTACTCATACTACACTCTACATCTTTTTCTGATGCATCACTTAGTATGAGCCACCCTCGTAGATCCTCTTATTGTTAGAGGCTAGCTGCTGTTCGGATTATGGTGAGCTCCCGACGTTTTGGAGAATTTTACTGCTTTTCTTCTACTTTTTTTGTGGTGTAGTTTGGATAGACAAAGTCTGTTGTATAGCTACACCGTACTTTAGATGCTCTTGTACCGGTGATACTAGGTCCGGGGTTTGTTCTTATGTATATGGTCTTCTCGATCACTTTCAGGCCACTTTTATATATTTATTATAGTTGGTATGTATCTATACTTACGACCCTTATTTTCCTTATATTTTTCTTCCACTTTATTTATTTAAATTGTTTTATTTTGTTTTTCGCATTATTGGCTGGCTGGAATACCGGGGGGTTACGTAGGTGCTATCATATCCCAATTTTGGGTTGTGACAAACTGGAAAATAACTGCGCTATACATGCGGACCGCAAGTACCCACTTGCAGCACACAGGTGGAATGCAAGCCTCACTAGAATACTTGGAAGAAATGGTTAAAAATGGAGGTATTTGAGCATCACTTGCAGAACGTAGAAGGTCACTTGCAAACCTCAAGTGAAACACAGGTCATAACAAAACACCTGGGAGGAAATCATCAAAAAAATCACCTTTGTGCGTGGCTTGCGGCTCGCAAGAGGTCACCTGCAGTCGCTAGTTAGACGCAAATGTAGGTAAGGTATTTTAACTTCTTGACCTACCCATTGACCAACCCGACCCGACGAGTTGACCCACACCTCTTCACCTCTAAACCCCTCCTTCTTTACTCGATTTTTCTTCATCTTTTTCACTTTCAAACTCTCTAAACCTCCATTTCTAAGAGCTTCTCCATACCCCCACATAATAAAATCCTTCTTCTCATCTCACTCATCCACCACCGCATTACTGGTCAACAATACCATTGCCGATGTCTGTTTTTCGATGCAAACCACCAATTCTACCATTGCCAAGAGCTTCAAGCTCCATTTTCTTGCTCATTTCACTCTCGAATTACATTTTGTATGCTCTTTATGTTTTTAAGTCTTAATTTTTGATTATTAGGAGTTTTATTGTGATTATTCTAGTAGCAATTCCCAATTCACCAATTTCTTTTATTTTTCATGATTGAGGCATAATCGTGGGTTCTTGATTATTGTTTACATGTTAAAATAGCGAATTTTGGTATTTTGATTTGAATGACCCTTCTGGTCATTTTTGCGTTTTTGCCATTTTTGTATTGTTAAAGCTTTTTTGTAGCAGCCCTAAGTTATTTATGGCTTGCTGGGATCGATAGTTTGGTGCCGGGCCGTTCGTTAGGTCATTATGACCATTTCCAAGTTTTAGAGATTTAACTTGGGAAATTATTAACTTTAGTAAACATTCTTAGCAATCATGCTCAGAATCAAATTCTGACAGTTCCATTAGCTCCGGAGCATGGATTTTGTTCTAGATGGACCCTTGGTTAGGGTCTGGGAGCTTTTAGTTTTGTTTTATCTTGCTTTTTGTGTTTTATGGCTAGTTGAACTTGGAAGTTTGACTTTGATCAACATTCAGAGAAGATGGCCTCGGATGGAAATTCTGTTAGTGTTGTTAATTCTAAAATGTTGACTTTGAGCTAAAGGGCCTATTGGTTTGGGTCCCAAGGTTTCTGGACTCGTGTTTGGCCGTTAAGTTCCATTTTGGAAAAGTTAGGTAAAAGTTAGTTTTGGGCGTGGGGCCCACTTTTTAGTAAATCGACCTCCGTTGGGATTTTCATCGATTTTGTTGAGTCCAGAATGCCATTTATAGTTGATTATCTTAGTTTGTTTGTGTTTGCGAGACCCCAGATGCATTCCCGAGGGTTCATCTGTTGGCTTTGGACCAAGCTTGGATGCTGGTTGTTGCTGCCTGCTGGTATGGCGCCACGACAGGTGCCCTGGCTGCGCTTGTGCTAGGATACTTGGGAGCTGCGCTTGTAGTGCCTGCCAACCTTGGCAAGGGGCGCACCTGCACCACCTGGCCCACTGTGGCATTAGCACGCCTGCGGTGCTTGGGTCGCGCCTTCACCTGGGCGCTGGCAGCATATATAAGCGGCCCTCTTCTCTTTTATTTCATTTCCAGCAACTTCCAAAACATTTTCCTCCATATACTTTGAACTCCAAGCTCCATTATTAACTCTAATCCATTCCAAATCTTGGTGGTGAACATTTTCCTAGTCCGTGATCATTTCTTGACTTCTAATTTGGTAAGTTCCTTCTTTAATTTCCATAAATTCCTCCATGACTTCCCTCTTTGTTTATTATAATCTTGGTGCTGTTTTGAGCCCTTTTGTTGGTCTATTCTAGCTCAATTTTGGAGCATGTACTCCTGACATTTTTGGGAGCATTGTAGTATTTTTTTTTATCTCAATTTTGGGTTGCGGGGCCCACGAGCTTGCTTTTGACTCAAATTTCGACCCGGCTAGATTACTAGCATCATGGGTATCATTAGCTTTGTTTTGATGAGTAGAGTATTGTTTTGATAGTTTGTTCATGATTCAGGGCTTCTCGAAGTAGTTCAGGCTTAGACGATATTATTCCATCAGCTTGTCATCGGATGACAGGTAGGTTACAGTTTACCCTACCTTAGAATTTTCGTATATAGGCTATAATTGCTCTATCTAGCATCCTTGGGTTGAGTTTACTAGGTTTGCTCCCCAGACCTTGTCCGTTTCTTCTGTTCATCTTATTTCTTACGTTCGCTGTAGTATTTAAACTAATTTTGTAGTATCACTCTTTCGGTCCTGTATGGACTTTGTATATGTCTTTGGACCATAGATGGTGGGTTATTTGGGAATGTTCGTGAGTCTTGGACATTGATTTGTGATTTTAGACTGTTTATCTATGCTGTAGAGCAGATTGAGCATGTGCAGGCCTGATAGGTTGATTGTGAGTCATTGATCTATTGATTTTGTTTGGGAATATCATTAGCATACAAAGAGGTTTCTATATTTTTTACTAATATTATGGCTGCAAGCCTAACTATCCTTATTTTTCTAAACTTTGAATAGTCTGAGGGCCCGTTTTTCAGCATAAATAATTCTAAATGGATTGAAACTGATTTTTTATTGATCTTCTTGAAGTAAAAGAGATAATATGATGATTTTGTCACTGGATTTCACACTGATACTAGACATATTTTACCATTGATTTTGAGATGATACTAGACTCAGCCAAGCCAAGTGATAAACTTGTTTTTACTATGGATTTAGACTCGGATATACCTCGAGCACCCTTTATTGGGGTCTTGAGATTTTGAATTACTGGTTTAGACTCGATTAGACTCCGGGCACTTACTTTGAGATTCTAATTATCAATTTAGATTTGGACACACTCTGGGCAGTTATATTTGAGGTTTCACAATTTTAGTATATGGTCACAGAGACCTCAATAGACCTTGCTGCCAGAGGCTACGTACTGTGAGTGCCAAAGGAGGGGTATAAGATGTAGTTGAGGTATATGAGGGACTCCTTCCATGGATTCTACCTACTGGGCCTATAGGCATCGGAGGAGGTACATACAGTACTACTGTCACATCTTTTTTTCTCATATCACATCATATCATTCATATTGTGTTCGGATCCACCCTTGTTTGTTATTTTCTCAGTGTATGCTCTAGTAGTATAGGATGCCAGAGGGTTTGTTTTCACTTGTATGTGTTTCTTGGGTGTATGGGCTCCCATTGGGATGGTAGGTAAATTATCATATTCTATCTTATTGTGGTACTTGTTAGTGGCCTTTCGATCATTGGTGGTGTAGCTTATTCTATCCTAGGACTGTACTTGTGAGGTTGCCTTTCTGATTATTCTTATCTTGAGAGTTGTGTGATTAGCATGATTTCATTAGTAGTATTATTTCAAGCATGAGTATGTTTACTTGCCTTTCCATCATCCTCTTTTATTTGAGGTTACTAGTATACCGCCATTCTTCTTAAACTCTATCCTTATATATTGACGTTGCAAGGATCCAGGTGTGCTTTTTGCCCCTTCACCTGTGTTATGTGATATATATCTCTTGTGGCTAGCTTAGTATGATTGCTTTCTCTTTGTCTTCTATCTGTGCTAGTTTTTGCTAGCTTAGTATGATTGCTTTCTCTTTGTCTTCTATCTGTGCTAGTTTTTGTGTGCTTTCCTCTGTTTTATTCTTTGACTACTTTCTTCATTGCTTGCTATTTATTGTTTCTATATCTTATATGCGCTCAGTCAGCTTATGACGCCTACTGAGTACCCGTTGCTTTACAATTGGTGCTCATACTATACTTCTGCATCTTTTTAGTGCAGATCCTAGTGTGAGCTATCGCCATTGATCGCATGGATACTCATGTAGCTTTTGGAAATCTGAGACTAGGGTGAGCTCCTGACGATCGGGGCTAGACCATATCTCCTGTTTTGACACTATTTTCGCTCTTGGTTATTTAGAGACAGTTGTATATTCTATTTTATTCTCTCTAGTATTATGTAATTTGTAGAGGCTCCTATACTCTTGATACCAGGTCGTAGGATGGTGTAGCTTCTTTATTTGTATATTTAGGTTATTTTCCTTTTGTGTTTCTTAATTCATCTGCTTCAGCTTATCTTTTCTTACTGTGCATGCTGGCTTGGGTAGTAGTCCATTACTAGCCGTTCTGGGCTACGAGAATTGATTTGCCTATTGGGGGGTTGTAGGTGCCATCATGACCTGAGAAATTGGGTTGTGAAAGCTTGGCATCAGAGCCCTAAGTTCACCGGTGTCATTGGTACAAGAGCAAGTGTCTAAGTAGAGTCTCATGGATTGGTACGATGACGTCTATATCCTATCTGCAGGAGGCTACATGGAATTATTAGGAAAAGTTCCTTAGCCTTGGCTCCTTATCGTGCGTTCCTGACTCTATTAGCTTCTAAACTTCATTGTTCTATTCCTTCTCAGATGCCTAGGATGAGTATGACAACAGGTGGTAACGAGGCTTCAACACCTATTACTTTAGTGCTTTCTCCAGCGCTAGGATTTTAGAGTGAGAACTTAAAGCATTAACTAGGGGGTTTGGGGCTAGCCCAACCTCTGTTAGGATTTATGGTTGCCCCAATTCGTAGGACACCATAGCTAGGACTCGTGGTGTATCAGCATCAAAGGTAGGGGCAGTACCCGGTTCTTCGTGTGGTGCTATATCTAGGTTTGAGATTATGGGTCTCCCCTAGGGTTTTATGTCAGTTTTGGAGTATGAGTCAAGGTTTCACAAGGTAACTAGGCACACTGCTAGGACTGTGCCTTCTGAGTTTGAGAGAGTTTAGGGTTTTGTTAGAGGCTTAATTTTCATCACTCTGTTTGGCGACAGAGCACTTGGTGACAGTTGGGACTACCTTTCTTCAAGTGGTTGACCATGCTTGGGCTTTAGAGGGGTTATGTCATGAGGCATATAGAGGTAGTGGTAAGAGGCATCACTGTTAGGGCAGTTTCTATGGTTCTCAGTCTCGAGGTAAGGGATTCTCTGGTAGAGATTGATTTCATTAGTTTCTGTCTAGTAGGCCAGTTTCGGTGGCTTCACAAGGTTTAGAGGGTAGTTGTACAGAGCATGTTGAGCAAAGTAGACATGGTGTAGGTCAGGTTCTTCAAGGTTTGCATTCAGGGTATGTAGGCCATGGTGGCCAGTTAGGCTCAGCGAGATCTTCCCGTTAGGATTTATCTGGTACATATTGTTTACAGTGCAGTAAGTGTGGGAACTTTGCTAGGGATTTCCCTATGATCACACCTTCCAGTCAGCCAAGTCAATAGGTTTTATCTTCTAGGGCCCTAGTGCCATCGGCTAACAATGGTGCATAGGCTAGTAGGGCTGGTCCCCAAATAATTAGAGGTGGTTTTCAGCCAGGTAATTCAGATATCCATCTCGAGTTGAATGACACCGTGCGTACGAGCAGGACTTATTTGGCTTGCTATGGTTGTGGAGTGATTGGTCACTCTTATAGAGAGTGTCCTCGATGTAGGATGATCGAGCCTTCAACATCGACTACTCAGTCCAGAGATAGACACCGAAAGTCTGATGCCCCTCTAGGTAGGCCAGAGGTGGAGTTCTTGATATTATTGCTACATGTATGACCTTTGTTATCATCAGCTAAGTTTTGTATTTCATGCCTTGCGGATATACTTTTATATATATATATATATACATATATATATATATATATATCTGCCTACCTGCTTCTTGTTTGGTTGTACTTATAGAGTTTGTTGTGTTTATGCGTATGATTTCTCAGAAGAAGGATTCTTTTAGTAGTGGATGGGGTGTGTTGACTTTTGGAGGTGACTACCTAGGGTTATGACTCATGGGTAGGTCTTGTTAGCTTAAATTTCTAGTCTTCACTATGGTTCTAGAGTTGGTTTGCGTATTTAAACTTCTAGCAGCCTCGGGTAATTATTGCCAAGTATATTATCTAGTGTTTGCCTATAAATCTTTCAGTTGGTATGATGCGGTACTGATAGTTATGTATCGAGGGAAGTTGTTTTGTCTTAAGGAGAGTGGTGTTGGGTAAGTAAGTGGGTATTAGATGGTTTTGCTTTTGTCGAGAGGTTAGAGTTGACCCTCTTTACTTGGTTGGTTTAGGAGGTTAACAGGTATCTGGGTTATTTTCATTATTTCCCTCAGTTTCTAGTCTGGTTGAGTTTTAAATAGAGCATTGTGGTTGAGTTGGCACTCATCCTATTCTTTTCCCGCCTTACTGAGTAACACCAGTATAGATGTGGGAGCTAAGGGAACTGCTCCAAGATCTTCTAAGAAAGAGATTGTCAAGTCCAGTGTATCTTTAGAAAGGGTTTCGTTAGGTTTGGAAAAGGAAGGGGATAACTCCTTGTATGTATGTATTGGTTACGGGTAGCTGGCTGAGGTGACAACTAAGGGTATGCTTGGGTTTCGAATATTAATGACTTGTTCGACCGGCTATAGAGTGCAGTGGCATTTTCCTAGGATGAATTCGAGGTTAGATTCCCTCTAGTACAGATTGAGGTGGTGGGCTTTCCCTGGACTACGTACCTTTGGGGCCATTGCATTTGTTGTGATTTCTGCTTATTATATCCTTTGGGTGACCTAGGCCTCATTAACATTTACAAATTGGGCAAACCATATATTTAGAGCCTAGTTGGCCCCAGTTTCTATAGTGTTCATCAGCTACATAAGAGTCTACTCGAGGGTTTGACAAAAGCATGAACGATATTTGGGGCTGGATTTTAGAGTCGTAGGCTAGAAAGTTACTTGAGATGGTTCGTGGAAGGTTCTCGTTGGTTGAGGCATCCTTGAGCTGAAAGGTAATGAGTATAGGCTACTTAGCTTCTCTTTTTTAGTTTCAGAGTGACCGTTGGCCTTAAACATCCAGTCCTTGGCTAACCATTTAGTTAGGCTTGACTTGCCAGATCCCATCAGAATTCTTGCTAGTGTTGAGGTCTATTCCACCTTGGTTGGGCAAATTTAGTAGCATCAGTTCGAGGATCAACGGTTGTGTGATGTTTGTGATTAGGTTGTATAGGTTGAGGCTAAAGGGGCTACTTTAGATTCTAACAGTACTTTGAGATTGATGGTTGCCTTGTGTTTCAAGAGTTGGAGGTTTGATTCGATTGATTCTCTTAGAGGTTAACTATTTGCATATGATTCCAGCATTGATTAGGCTCTGCCAGTATAGGCCAGAAGTTTTGGTATGTTAACTGCTTTGGAGTTGGTCGATTGTGTACTGGCATAATAGAGTGGGTGTTTTGAGCTAGAGGGTTGTGAGTTGAGAGATTATGAGATTTTCAATAGCTAGGTGGCGACCTTGGACTTCAGGCATCTTTCCTTTGCCTATAGGTTGGTTCGACTTAGTATTCGTGGCATGGCAGACTTCTTTCTGCGGGGCGAGCCTAGTAAGGTGACCATGAATCCAGACGGTGTTTTAAGGATTTGGGGCAGCAACGGTATTCCTAGAGAAGGGAGTTAGTTGATGGCTATGGACTTTGTGGTAGGCTTACCACACTCCTTGTAGAGATTGGGTTTTATTGGATCTTTTTGGAAGGGTTGCCCTAGTTCACTCAATTTTAGCCGATTCAGACTTCACACGGTTCAGTGAGGTTGTTTTTGCACTACAATTGGGAGATTCTACTTCAACACAGGGTATTCATCAATGTCATTTCCAACCCTGGTGTGCAAATTGCAGGTAAGCTCCGATGGTTGGTTCAGTTGTGTCTAGGTATCGAGGTTGATTTTAGCGAAGGTATTCATCCATTGGTTGGTGGTTAGATGGGACAGATTACTCCAGTTCTCGAGGGTAGGCTTCCGGTTGGTGTTTTGGGTTTCAGAGGCCATGGACTATATCTTGGCTTGGCTAGAGTTTGGGTATGAAGGTGACCTCATTCGAGGTTGAGTATAGCGGGAACTATAGGCCTCCAGTGGGTTAGCTGATGGTTCGAGGATGGCTTGAGTGTTCGACTTGTGTGAAGTTTCATGGTTCATGTGAAGATGATTCAGGATAGACATAAGGGTTTTGTGGATCAAAGGATTCATGAGTTAGAAGGTCAAGCGGTGGCTTCCGGAGTGAGCCTGGTTGTGGTATCAAGGTTTCTAGTTTCGTGTGTTGATCACCGTGATTCTCTTGGTATCTGTGTTGTGCTGGTGCATTTCAGTTGAGTTCCTTGGGGTTCGGTTAAGTTGATTTCCCTTTGAGTTTTTAAGGTAGAGGTTGTGGTCTAGTTTAGCTGGTAAAGAATTAAGGTTTCTGGTAGTTTTCCTTTGATTTAGCTCCGTGGGGTGCCATCCGATTGACGAGGCTACCCGGGAAACTGAGAGAGTAATGCGGGCTTAGTATCCTTAGTTTTTGAGCCTTAAGGTGTTCCTTTTTCTTGACTTTCACGGATGAAAGTCCTTTTTAGTAGTGAATGATATAATGACCCTTCCGATCATTTTTGCGTTTTTGCCTTTTTTGTACTGTTAGAGATGATGTGCTGAGATTTTATGGCACATTTGATGCTTTTAACAAGGAAGTTTTGTAGTTTTCAAGTAAGTATTGTGCAAATTGATGTGTTTTGGTTATGTTTCAATAAAGATAGACTGAACTCAACAAAAGAGCTTAGTTAGGCAAAAAATGAGACATTTTGCTGATCGTTGTGAGTTGAAATGAACTATTCGTACAACCGTTGCATTCAACCTCAAAGACAGAAGCTGATGCAAAAAGATAAGTTACAACGAATGGGACAACAGACCATTCCTCTGACTGTTTCCCAAACCAGAAGGTGGCTAAATTGTGGAAGTTTAAACGACCAAGGAAACAATCTGTTATTGACTAAAACAATCTATTTTGGAGTCCTTTATAATGATGCGTCTTTCCTTTCATAGACCAATATGGATTTAATTTGTACTTGGCTATAAATAGGACTCCTAGGGTATTTTTTACAGACACTTCTTTTGGGATATTTTTACACGTTTTTTGAGATAAACATCACGTTACTTTGTTGCCTTTGAATTTTGAATAATTTGGAGGGCTACTTTGGTGCTCTTTTTGGAAGAACAACTTTTGAATATCAATCTACTATTTTAGTAAGTATGTGTTCTTCAATTTCTATTATTGTTTTCTTTCATCTTATGGGTAACTAAACCCCAATTCCAGGATTGTGAATCCACACAATGAAAGATTCTTAGGGCTAAAGTGTTGATATAGGAATGAGTAAGTTGTGGGTGAGTTGTTAACTATCTGATTGTTGAGAAACTAGTGATTGCAAACGTTAATTAAAAGCCCTTAAACCTGAGTGTTTTTTGAATGTATTCATTTAGGTTGGGAAATTGTTAATGGCTAAGAACTCAAGGAGTTGATCTTTGTTTAATGGGATTTCATAGGAATACGCAAGTTCCACTTAACATATTATGATTGTCTACATAATACGCTTCATTTCATTTGGAATGATAAATGAAGGATTGACCAATCTCTTATCGGAAGGTAGTAATTGGTATCATTGATCATGTTTCACCCAAAATCAACCTAGGATTGCCTATATTGATGCCTGTAACCATTAGATAAATTCCATTGTGTGGTGAAACAATCCTGGATTTTATAAACCTTGCTAATTCAAAGTATTTACATTACACTAGCTTTAAATTTCTATACAACAACTATTTTTGCCTTAAGGGATAAGATTTGACATAGAGTAAAGTGAATAAATAGCTTTGAGTATTATGTTTCTCACCCTATTTCCTGTGGGATTTGACCCCAGCCTCATTGTTGGGTTACTATATTTGATAATGATCATTTTACACTTTTAAAGGGTGTTATTAGAACGTAACAAATTTTGGCACTGTTACCAGGGAATACGGTTTTGAAATTGCCTTGAAGTAATTCTTACTTTACTTTGTGTCCCTTACTTATCCCATCACACTTGGTTTCTTCTGTACTGATTGCAGGTAAGGTTGGCTGCTCAAAATCGAAGGTACCAAGGAAACAATCAACAGAATGCCCCTGGGCATGTGAATGTGGAAATCCTCTGTTTGATGAAAAGATAAATGTTTTTGCTGTGGAGGTTCCTGAACTGTACTATGCCAGTGCAATTGTCCCTCCTCGTATGGATGCTGCCACATTCAAGATAGAGAAGGGACCTTATGCAATGTTAAGGGCTGAAGGCCTATTCCAAAACTCAACTGATGATGACCCTCATGAGTATTTGAAGAACTTTATAGATGTTTGTCGGACATATAAGCAGAATCATGTGTCAGATGAAGATTTTCGGCTGAGGCTATTCAAGTACTCACCGATTGGAGAAGCTCGGACCTGGCTAAACAATTTCCCCCCAAACTCAATCCACACTTGGAACGAGTTGGTAAATGTGTTTATGAAGAAATATTTTCCGCCTAGCAAGAAATTAGAGCTTAGAGACAAGATCTTCTTTTTCAAGAATCTCCTGGGAGAGAAATTGTATAAGGCTTAGGAGAGGTTCAAGAAGTATCTTCAACGATCTGCAGGTCATAGTTTTCCTGACCATATTCTGATGGAGAAGTTTTACACAGGGTTGGATCCCATCTCTCAGTCAGTTGCCAATAATACAACAGAGGGCAGTTTCATGGATAAAACATTTTCCAGGGTAACACATATGATGAATAGGTTGACAACTCATAATCAGGCCTGGCACTCAAGTGGAACCAATGCTGGATACATGCCTCCTTTCTTAGCAAATCTGGCAAAGGAAAATCATGATAAAGATGAGACCATCGCCAAGTTGGTCACCAACCTTGATTTATTAAACAAGAAGTTGACTAAAAATGACACCAAAACAGTGAATGTTGTGGAGAGCATACCATTAAAACCAGCACCTGGTTTCAGTTCCGAGGAAGTTGGATACCCAGAGACGTAGACAATGCAAGCTGAAGAAGATAACTTTATCACAAACACTAGAGGTCAGCAGAGACAGGGTCAGTTCTACCAGGGTCAAGGATATGGAAATCAGAATTAGTGGAAACCATAGGAACAGACCCAATGGAATTCACAATAGCAAAATCAATGGCAGCCACAACAACAGGCCCAATGGAGACCACAAAAATACGTACAAGAAAACTTCGACAATCAGAATAGGTTCAATCATAAAAGTGGAAATCCATATGTGCCTCCACAGGGAAATTAACAAGAACATGTACCCTCCAAGATGGAGAATATGTTAGAGAGTATTCTTGCCAATCAGGAGAAGGCAGACGCACCAGGGAAAAACCTGGCAGAGGTAGTGGGGTCTCACACAACTTCTATTCAAAACCTGGAACAACAGTTCAGAGATTTGTTGAGGGAACAAAATCCAAAACTGAAGGGTCACCTACCAAGTGATGCCATTGATAATCCAAAAGGTAGGGGTAACACCTCTTAGTGTATGGATATGACCACTTAGAGTAGTCTGACCACAACAACTACTGATGTGATTGATGAACCGGTGGAAAAAGTGGAGGTTAGTCTTAAGGAGGATGCTGTATGGTAAAAAGAAGCTCCAAGCGAAAAGAAAGTTGATGAGATGAAAAGAGGGTCTATTAAGAAGATCGTTCAGACATTCAAGTGCCCACCACCATTCACTCAAAGGTTGGTCAAAAGACGGAGAATGCTAAATGCTTGAAATTTTATGATCAGTTGAAAAAGCTGTTGATGAGTATACCATTCTTGGATGCCTTCCAATAGATTCCCAAATTCACAAAATACTTGAATGAGTTTCTTAAGAAAAAGGGGTCTGTGAAGGAGAAAGTTGTACAACTTACACATAGGGTAAGCTCTATTATTTCACACTACCCGATTGAGAAGAATGGTGATTTGGGTGCGTTCATAATAACCTGCACCATTAGGATAAGAGTGTTTGCTAAATCACTTTGTGACAATAGTTCCAGCATAAATTTGATGCCATTGGCCATATACAAGCATTACAGATATGGACTCCCTAAGCCTACCAGCATGAGGTTGCAGATGGCAGACAGGTCCATGTAATATCCCATTGGTATTATTGATAATATACTAGTTAAAGTTGGAAAATTCATATTACCGACCAATTTTGTGATACTAGATTGTGCGGTTGATAAAGAGATCCCAATCATTTTGCGATGCCCATTTCTTGCAATCGGGAGAGCGCTAATGGACTCGGAGAGGAATGAAATTAAATTCTGAGTCAATGATGAAGAGTAACTTTTCAAGCCAGCAAAGGAATGTCCTTACCAAGCAAATATTACAGCATCTCAGTTATAAATGTGGTGGAGGATGCAATAGAGGAAGCGATAGAGGCAAAGGTAAAGGAGGATAGTTTTGGTAATGTGTTGGCAGCTATCTTGGTGAACTTTGATAGAGAAGACATGGAGGGTTACATTGAAACTGTGAATTCCCTAACAGGGCTTGGTTTGTATAGTTATGCTCCCAAGAAACTATAGAGCGATGCCACCAGCAAAACCATCCATCATCAAGGCTCCAAAACTTGAGCTAAAGCAGCTCCCGGCTAACCTCAAGTATGAATTCTTGGGACCTAATGAAACCTTACTTGTTATTGTTTCCACTTTGCTTTATATTGTGCATGTAAAAAGGTTGGTAACTATGTTGCAAAAGTATTGAAAAGCTATTGGATGGACAGTAGCTGACATCCGAGGGATTCCAGCTGGTTGGTGAGCACAAAATTAAGCTGGAAGATGATAGCCGACCCAATGTTGAACACCAGAGGAGACATAACCAACCCATGTAAGAGGTAGTGAAAAAGGATATTATCAAGTGGTTAGTTTTGAGGGTAGTCTACCCTATTGCAGATAGTCCATGGGTTAGCCCAGTACAGTGTGTACCCAAGAAGAGAGGTACACCTGTTGTGGAGAACTCTAAAAATGAGTTGATACCAACCAAAACAGTTACTGGTTGGCATGTTTGTACGGATTATCAGAAGCTCTATGTAGCAACCTGTAACGACCATTTTCCCATGCCCTTCATTGATCAGATGCTGGACAAGTTGGATGGACAAGCTTATTATTTATTCCTTGATGGCTACTCCAGATACAACCAAATCAATATTGCACTACAGGACCAGGAGAAGACCACCTTCACATGTCTATATGGGACATTTGCATTCAGTCGATTGCCCTTTGGTCTTTGCAATGCTCCTGCTAATTTCCAGCGGTGTATGATATCTATATTCTCTAATATGGTTAAAGATTATCTAGAGGTGTTTACAGATGACTTCTCGATGGTTGGTGATACTTTTGAAGACTATTTAGATCATATTGAGCAGGTTTTGGCAAGATGTGAGGAGACCAATCTAGTGCTAAATTGGGAGAAATGCCATTTCATAGTACATGAGGGCATTGTTCTAGAGTACAAGGTTTCCAAAAAGGGGATCGAGGGGGACCAAGCTAAGATTGATATCATTGCTAAACTGCCACCACCTATTTCTATTAAAGGTGTGAGAAGTTTCTTAGAGCATACGGGGTTTAATAGAAGGTTCATCAAAGACTTCTCTAAAATCTTTACGCCAATGTGCAGTCTTCTAGAAAAGGAAGCTAAATTTAGTTTTGATGAAGAGTGCTTGAAGGGATTTTAGGAGTTGAAGTGCAACTTAACAGAGGCACCAATTATTGTGGGTTCAGATTGGTCCCTACCCTTTGAGTTGATGTGTGATGCAAGTGGGTATGCTGTTGAGGCCATTCTTGGCCAATACTATACGTAAATCATGCATCTGGTATACAATGTGAGCAAATAATTGAATGGAGCATAACAAAATTATTCGATGACTGAACAAGAGATGTTGGCTATTGTCTATGCATTTGAGAAATTCAGAGCATATTTCTTGGGCTCCAAAGTGGTGGTATACACCGATCATGCAGCCATCCAATACTTGATTTCAAAGAAGGATGCAAAACCCAAGTTGGATAGAAAGGGGATAAAAAATCAAGTGTCGGACCACTTATCGCGATTAGAGGATAGTGCACACCTGCTCAAAGAGCTTGATTTTGATGATGCCTTTCTTGATGAGAGGCTATTGGATGTGTCCAATGACACACTCCCTTGGTATGCTGACTATGCTAACTTTCTAGTTGTAGGTGTTATACCATAAGATGTCAAGAACTACCATAAAAAGCGATTCTAGCAAGATGTCAGACATTACTACTGGGAGGAACCTTATCTATTCCAAATTTGTGCAGATAATATTATCGGGAGATGTGTTCCTGAAGGTGAGTTCCTTCCCATCCTGAAAGCATGCCATGACTCTCTAGTAGGAGGTCACCATTTGGGGAACAGAATTGCAGCCAAGGTGTTAGAGTATGTCTACTACTGGCCAATATTGCACAATGATGCAAATCGGCTGGCAAGAAGTTGTGATCAATGCCAGAGACAGGGAACCATATCAAAGAGGCATGAGATGCCTCTAAACTTTGTATTGGAAGTTGAGCTCTTTGACATATAAGGGATTAATGTTATAGGATCATTTGTTAGTTTGAAAGGCATAAAGTACATTCTGGTTGCGGTAGACTACGTCTCTAAATGGGTGGATGCAATTGTGTTACCAAACAATGAAGCTAGAAATAGCAAAGCTTTCCTTAAGAAAAGCATTTATACTCATTTTGGCACACCTCGTACCATAATTAGTGATAGTGGCGCTCATATCTGTAATAAAGGATTTGCTGGGCTACTTGAGAAGTACGGAGTTAAGCATAAGGTAGCCACCCTTTACCATCCTCAAACAAGTGGACATGTTGAAGTGTCTAACAGAGAGATCAAGAGAATACTTACTAAGAATGTTAATGCCAACAGGACTGACTGGTCCCGGAAGGTGGATGATGCTCTATGGGCATATCGTATGGCCTACAAGACCCTAATTGGAACATCTCCGTACCAATTGGTGTTTGGAAAGGCCTGTCACTTACCAATTGAACTAGAGGACAAGGCACTTTGGGCATTGAAGAAACTAAATCTTTATTAGGATGAGGCAGCAAAGTTTAGGTTGTCACAACTGACTGAATTAGAAAAGTTCTGATTTCACTCCCATAAAAGTACAACACTATACAAAGAGAGGATGAAACCGGTGCATGACAGGAAGATTCTGAGTAGGGAATTTCAACCTGGAGATGCTATATTGCTTTTTAATTCCCAGTTGAAGTTGTTTTCGAGAAAGTTAAAATCTAAATTGTATGGACCTTTCAAGGTTGTAAGCATGTCTCCACATGGAGCTGTTGAGCTGGAGTCCAATGATGGTTCTCGGACATTCAAGGTTAATGTCCAATATGTGAAACATTACGTAGGAATTTCTGATGGTGAAAAAATGGTTGAGGAACTCCATCTCAAGGATGGACCGGTGCAGGAATAATCCTAGGTAAAGTGTCATGCTGCAACGTTAAATCAGGCGCTGTTTTGGAGGCAACCCAAGTTTACTACTTTCTTTTTATTTGTAGTTTTTCATTTTTTGTATTTAGAATGGAGTTATGGATGTTTGATGTGCAGAGAAGGACAACGGTCGAACGTGAATAAAGTTTGTGAAATACAGGAAAATCAGGTATGTCATAACGGAGGACAATAGACCATTTTCCCAGAAAATGGACCGTTCTATCATTCATTATAACTTCCAAAAAAGAGGCAGTCACTGGTTTTTGAAGCAAAGAAAACGGCTACCAAAATGGTCCATTTCTGAAAATAACGGACTGTTTGGTCAACCATCTTGGAAAAAAAAGTTGGGAATTTAAGGGTTTAAAAACCCTTTTCAAATTCTTTCCCTTCTCAAACAAGGTACATGCTCCTTTAATTCCCCATATCCCTTAATTCCCTATCCCACGTCTTTTCTCTCTCTCAAATCACTCGATCTTCCCCTCCCCACATATCTCACCGCCTCTCTCTTCCTTTTTTCTCCATCACTGCTCACCCCCATCTCCACCGTCCCTTCATCTCGACAACAAACAGTGCAAAATCATCAAGTATTTTCTCTTCTCTTCCTATCTTAGAATTATTCTACTACTCTCACAATTCTTATGTCTCTGAATTGGAACTAAAAGGTTCCCAGAAGGATTAAAGATTGTTAAGGAACCCCAAGATTTTCCGTAGAGACACAAGTGGGTTAGGTTGAAGGTAATCTAATTCCATTTTGGTACATTGATGTTGGGGTGGAATCACTTGATTTGACTTGAGGGATAAGCCATGTGAAGTCTGAGTAGCTTGGATGTGTATATACTTGTTGTTGTATCTGTAATTAGGTTAGTGATTATGGGAGGGCTGCATTCATGAAATTCCTATGATCGTAGTGTATATACTTGTTTGTTTGTTTTGTTCCTCATATGAAAGACTACCAAATATTTAGTTTTTTCTCCCCACAATGCGTGTTATGATCCATAGAAGTACTCTATGGATCCTAACTTTGATCTTAAAGATAAAATCTTTGGATTTGGGACTTCAGTTCATTATTATGAATCATGAAATGTCCCATTACACCCAACAACTGATCATTTCTTAAAGCGTAATAAAGGTTCAAATTTATATTATTCATTGTTCCTGCCAAATGGAGGGAGAAATGGACCATTTTCCTAGTTGTTTTAACTTATAAATTCTTTATAGTTTCTATTTTCTAAAATGATTGAAGAAACAAACCATTTTCATCCAAAATGGTCCGTTCCCTCAACCGTTTTAACTTATTATTTTTCTGGGTTTCTGTTTAGCCAAAATGGGTAAGGAAACGATCCATTTTCTCCTAGAACAGACCGTTATCTATACCATTTCAAGCTTCCAATATTATGTGCCTACTGGCTTAGTGTGGATACTAACACGTTTAATGCAGGTATGGTTCAAAAAAATCCACCACACAGAGGAAGCAACAGTTGGGGCCTGCTAGTTAGGGAAAAGAAATTCAAATCCGACTACAAAATGAACTGGAAGAATCCGAAGAAGAAGTCGCCCTACTAGTGCGGTCCCAGACTCGATGAAGGGTGAAACAAGTGAGCCTTATCCCCAAACCCTCCCAGTCTGAAGAGGGGGGTTTATCATCTTAATCCTCATCGGATTCTGACCACCAAGCTGAGGTTTTGGTTGATGTTGTCCCCCCGCTGAACAACAAAGGGTTAATGAGCAGAGAAAAAGGACAACCAGTACCGGGATAGCATTTAATGGGGTGTCGCGGGTATGAAAGACATCTATAATGCAGGAATAGAGGATGGTAAGCGGGGTAATCCAAAGAAGGGGATTGTAGATGAGATCAAGATTAACTCAGCGGGTCTGGCTGAGTACCTGACACTCTATGCCTTATACATGCACTATCAGCTTGATTGGATGAGTGACCCACTGGGCCAATACTGCCCTACATTGTTTCGTGAGTCTTATGCTGCATACCTGGCCACTTTACAGAGCAGTGTGTCGAAGGACACACCACTAAAGTCACTACCAGCTCTATACAGGGTGCACATCTGAGGTACAAACATTGACATTTCAGAACGAACCATAAATTGCTTCTGCTTTAGGCCTGCATATATTGCACTAGCAACTACTCCTGAATACACTCATAAGCTCAATAACTAGAAGTTTGAGAAGGCTTGGTTAGCATCATTGATTACTGAAAATGAGCAACCATGGTTGCGAGAAGTTGTGCCCACCATACACATGAGTTCATTGAGCTTCGCAGCAAAGTTCAAGTAGAAAGTGGTACATATGCGGCTGATGTCGACTACATGTGATGATACTCGGACCACAGATATGGCAGTATTGGTAGCGAGTCGACTATCTCAGTTCCTAATTAATTTTGGGCATTTGATTGCACTAGAGATATAGGAGAGGGAATCCAGATTGAGCACAACCATGGCATTCCCATGCCTAATCATGAGGATATGTCAGGATGCAGGTATCTCTTTTTTCACTGGGTTTGACAAACTGCTGACAGCTACCAGACACCAAGATATTTCTAAGACAAAGGATGAGAATTGGGCAACTGCTAGGGTGGTATGAGCTTTGTCCACATCAATAAACACACCATTAGAGAAGACTTCTGAGCCATCAGGTGAGCCAGCAGGCACTAATCTTGCACAGCCCACTGAGGCACCACCACCGGCACCTTCTACTACTGCCATATCTTTTGCCACAGCTCCGGGCCTCTCCACTGCACAACCTCTAGAGACGAATACTCTGTATGATTATACTCGAGAGGGTTTCATGTCAATGGCCTACAACGCCGATTATGCAGACAGACCGGTCCGTAGATTGCTGAATGCCTTGGGTTCGTTCATCATGAGTGCAATTGATGCTGCACTAACACTGCTTCATAGATCCATAGAGCTATTACATGCCCGAATAGATGGCTTAGAGATTTATCTGAAAGAAGCCATCAACTCAGATTCATCCACATCTACCATTGAGACATTGAGGAAAGAGATGTCTCAGACTAGGTAGGATGTCCTAGAGCTACAGTCTCATCCCATTCTGATATTTAATGATCCTGTTGCACCAACCCAGGCTATATTTACACCACCTGTACCTCTAGTTGTTTGGCTATCCTACCTTATCCTACCTCCCTGAGATGTGGGGAAATGACTATATGATGATGATGGCACCGAGCTCACATGATTTGAGGTAGAGTGTGAGGAGGATAGGTTGATGAGGTTAGGAATGAGTGAGTTATTGGCCGAGCTACATTGACCCAGAGGAGAGGGTGCATCTTCCAGCGCATCCGTTGATATAGATCCTGTGCTGATAAGTGACACCAATGCCCCTTCGGCACCTTCATATCCCACTACACATGTAGTGGACATGCAGACACTAGACCCCAGGAGCCACATGTAAGTATTACTTCCCTTGATTTATTTTCTTTGCATTAGGGATAATGCAATACTTTTAGTGGGGGGTGGGGCTTCTCGATTGTCTGCCATAGGTTTTTCTTGCCGACTTCTTTTCCTGAGGGTGTTTCATTTTATGTTGAATTAGAATGTGTAGTTTAGGTTGTGTTTTGTTTAACTTGAAGAAAATCATGATGACTTAAGCAGTGATATCTTGTAAATTAAGCATGTTTGTGTTGTTTTTGTAATTTCCTCCCAACAAATGGTTGCCATGTATGTTTGATAAATTGAAACTCTGATTCGTGTGGCTCTACATATGACATTATAGTTGCATATCTTGAGTTTGGGAATTTTATGAGAGATTATCCTAGAGACAGATATGGCAGCCAGCACGGTCAGCAGGTTCAGGCCTCAGGGTTCCAGTTCCACCAGCCAGAGGCAGTGCGCATGGTAGTAGAAAAGGTCCCCAGGGTGCTCGATGTGGTCCATAGTCTGATAGATCAGGTGGTCATGGTGGCCGGAGGCATATGTATGGATTTCAGGGCCATCCAGAGGCTGAGGCTTCAGATGTTGTCATCACGGGTACGATCTCTATGTGCCATTCATCAACTTTTACATTATTTTATTTGGTGTCAACATTTTCTTATATGTCTACTTATTATGCTACACTTATGGAGTCTGCTTGTGAGTTAGTACCTGTACCTTTGCATGTAGCTACCCCATTACGAGATTCTTTAGTAGTGGATCATGTTTTTTGGGCTTGTATGGTGACTATTCTAGGTTATGACACATGGGTATACATGGTTGTGTTAGATATAGTCGACTTTGATGTGATTTTAGGCATTGATTGGCTGTCTCCCTATCATGCGATTTGGATTGCTTCACCAATACTTTTAATCTTTGGATGCCTGGTATCCCTTCTATGAAATGGAAGGGTGTCAATAGCCATATACCGAGGGGAGTTATATATTTCATGAGTGACCAATGGTTGGTTAAGAAGGGGTGCTAGGCCTATCTTACATACGTCTGTGATATTAGTTCTACCTTACCTTCACTTGAGTCAATTCATGTTGTTTTATGAGTATTCAAATGTGTTTCCCTTTGATCTACCAAGTCTTTCTCCTAATCATGATATTGACTTCTGTATTGATGTTGAGCCGGGTACTCAGCCCATTTCTATTCTTCCATATGGGATGGCACTAGCCGAGTTGAGGAAGCTTAAGGATCAGCTCCAGGATTTGTTGAGTAGAGGGTTTATCAGGCCTAGTGTGTCTCAGTAGGGTGCTCCTATTCTATTTGTGAAGAAGAAGGACGGGTACATGCGTATGGGTATTGACTACAAGCAGCTGAATAAGGTGACCATTAAGAATAGGTATCTGATGCCACATATTGATGATCTATTTTACCAGCTACAAGGTGCAATAGTGTTCTCTAAGACAAACATGAGGTCTGATTATCATCAGTCGAGGATAAGAGCTGTGGACATCCCAAAGATAGCATTTAGGACTCGATATGGCCCCTATGAGTTCCTAGTCATGTCTTTTGGGTTGACCAATTCCCCGATAACATTTATGGAGTTGATGAACCGTGTGTTCAGAGACTACCTGGATTCTTTTGTTATTATATTCATAGATGACATCTTGGTATATTCAAGGAGTAGAGAAGAGCATGAGCAGTATCTGAGTGTTGTACCTCAGACCTTGCGAGACCATCAATTATATGCAAAATTCACTAAGTGTGAGTTTTGGCTTAAGTTTGTGGCATTCTTAGGACACATGGTGTCCAAGAATGGGATTATGGTGGATCCGGTGAAGATTTCGGAAGTTCATGATTAGGCCATTCTTACTTCTCCTACCGAGGTTCACAATTTTGTTGGGTTGGTAGATTAATATAGACGGTTTGTGGAGACGTTTTCTGAAATACAAGGTCCATTGACTAGATTGACTCAGAAGAATGTCCTTTTCCAGTGGTCTGATGAGTGGGAGACAAGCTTTCTGAAGCTCAAGGACTTATTGACTTCATCTTCGATTCTTACTATTCTGGTCGAGGGCCAGGGGTTTGTGGTGTATTGTGATGCTTCTGAAGTTGGTTTCGGTTGTTTATTGATGCAGCAGGGCCGAGTTATTACTTATGCCTCTAGACAACTGAAGGTTCACGAGAGGAACTACCCCACTCATGATTTAAAGTTAGCGGTGGTAGTCTTCACGTTGAAGATTTGGAGGCACTATCTGTGTGGTGTGCATTGTGAGATCTTCACTGACCATCGTAGTCTTCAATACATTTTCAGCCAGAAGGATCTAAATTTAAGGTAGCACAGGTGGTTGGAGTTACTGAAGGCCTATGACATCTCCATTCTTATCACCGATAACGCTCAAGTGTACTCTCCAAGATGGTCGTATCAACGATCATTAAGCAAAACAAAATTTATATGACTCAATGGGAGTCGGGGTCGATTCCATATGGAATTGGAGCTTAGCCTAAGAGATTGTAAAGAAAAAACTTCACAACGAGAGTGATTTGTTTGCAAAACAATAAAATTAAAGGAAGGGGGAATTGGGAAATCTGTCACAATTCGCAATTCAAGGCAAAATGATAAAATAAAAACGGGTGTAAACAAAGAGAGAGGACGACTAGGGATGTGTGTCAAATGGGACTCGAATACGGGATAGGGTGATTGCTCATTTATATAAATTCTCACTAAACGACATGGATAGCCTTGGTTTTAAGCATGATTATTACTCTTTCGATCCATCAATCATATATTCAATAGTATTATTTCAAGCACCATTGATTAAACATGAAACAACCAAGATACAATTAGGGAGGTCACACTATCTCTTTGTTTAGACCCTTAAATGAGTATTTCCGTCAAATTGAGCTATTTCTAGCCTCAATCTAAGTAGAAGCCCAAGTACCCACTAGCAATTTCACATTCAAAATTGTGAACTCCTTTCTCAAGCAAGAACACAACCAAGTTAATTACATCAATGTTTGCAACCACCAATTTTAAAGTTAAAACATGATGAAATCACTAGACCCATGTCTTATTAGCAATTATAAACACAAATTAGCAACACCCATACCCATTTATCAAGAAACATTATCTACACATCCCTAGATAAGAGATTAAAATACTTATGCTAGAGGTATAAAGAGCAATACCAAATGGGTAAGTCAAATTCCCTTTCATTCAAGCTAAATATTCAATATCCAAGCTCAATTGTTACAAGAATGGTGATTCCAAGAGTTAGGAAGAAGGAATGAGAGTGAAACCCTCATCTTCTTCTTGTAGAGAAAACTTGCTTACTACTCAAAGGTATTCAATTCTATTGCCAAAACACTTCAAAACTATCTAAAATTATGCCTGAAATGGGTTTTAGAATGTTCCTAAAACATCAGGCCAAGTCGGACAAAAATCCCCTTTGGGAGCTTTGCGGTGCGACGTGCGGTTCTCACATCTTGATGTGCGCATTGCATAACTCTGTTCAGTGGCTTAATGACTTGTCTTGACTTAAGATCTCCATGCAAATTGGTGTGCAGTTTGCACCAGGCAATGTGCGCGTCGCACAGTGGCCGCACCCCTTAATAGATTCTTCAGCTAACTCTAAGCTTCATGCGATGGGAGGTGCGGACCGCACCAATGACTGTGCGTGTCGCACGAGTTCCGCATCCTTTGGAAAAAGCATCATCTTGTTTGATCACTTAACACTTCAACTCTTTTTAGGCTCTTTTTGGGTCCGTTTCCTTGTTTTCTATCTTTGATCACAAGTACCTGCATACACATCAATAAAGGCCATAAGAACCTCTAAATCTCATCAAAACATAGCAATTATACATGATTAAAGGCTCAATAAGTTGGTCTATTAACGAATTATCAATCCCCAAAATTTGAACTCTTGTTTGTCCTCAAGCAAGATACTCACAAGGTAAGGAATGAGTTATGCTCTAGAACTCAATCAAGGCACAAAAGACTACTCTATTCTAAAAACTAAGAGAAATGATAAACAAAAAGACTCAAACAAAAAGACTCGACTACTATGCTCATCTCAATAAGAACCACCACATTATCAAGGCAATTGATCATTTCAAAACCTTTTCAAAAGGATTTCATTTCACATACAAAATCAAGGAAATTTTTTCATTCAAAAGAAGATATAAAGCTTCTCAAGTCATTGGAATGGACCATCAAGGTTTGCCTCGAGATTTGCCGCACAACTTGTCTCTTTCATTCCTTTCAATTGAAATAGAGACTTCATGTTTCAATTCGAGTGCATGATGCCACTCACCACAAGAGAGTATCCCACTCATAATCATGCAATTCACAAAACAAAGGGATTATAAGAGAACATAGAAGACTCTCACTCTCTCAAGGAAGTTCAAGTGTACACACATTGACCCATAGGATTTCCCTTCATGTAAATCGCCACTAATGTAGGGTGGCCAAGCTCGAAATCACTAAGCACTTGAGGGATACAATGTTGTCTAGGGCTAAGGTGAGGATTTCATTTGGTTCAAGTGACTACACCTCCCTAATGCTCTTTATTATCATTTCAACACCGCTCACATTTTTGACTTTTTACTTCACCTTATTTCTCCCTCACACAACCCAAGCTTCTCCTTTTCAATCATGATCATTAAAAACTCCTTGTATCTCCTTCATTTTGTAGCACCCATTCTTTCTTTTCATTTTGCTCATTGGATTGAACTTTTTGGAGAAATTTTCAATTCAAACTTAAGGTGCTACCTTGCACTTGAGGTGCATCCCTTTTCTTCTCCTCATTGATCACATACACCCCCAAGCATAGGAATTTGCCTATGTTGTCTTTTCATTTCCCCCCAAAACTTAGGGTTTTAGCCTACGTTTCACATTTAAGCTATTAGGGAGGACGGGTGCCAAGATAGAGGTTCTAAAAAGGTTAAGGTATCAAACAAGGTGCCAAAGAATGGTCACAAGCTCAAGGGGGTTCACTAGGATTGATGTTGAGGCAACTTATTTGGGTGAAGTGGCTATCAAAAAGGGCCTAAGATCATTTTCCAAGCTCGGTCACACCTAAAATTTTGCCTTGAATCACATTCGGGACAAGTTCTACATGACATATATGAAAATGAGCAAAGGTAAAGCCTCACCACACAAGGCATCATGCCACAGGACTTCTTTCATTAGTCTCAAAATCAATTAGGACAAATGACTTTCGACAAGCTATTATGAGTTCATTACACACTCATTTGTGAATTGATCAAGCCAAAATGAGAGTGTGCAATTTATGACAAGAGAATTCATTACTCAAAAATTCATTTTCCCTATTTCCTTTAATTTTCAAAAACATCTTGCCAATAATTTTTTTCGGTGGGTCCATTTCGAGATAAGAACATTATGGACTCAAATTAAAACTAAAACATGGCATTTTACCTTAAGAAAGTTGCCTCTCAATCCATCATAGGGAAACACCAACCTGATTTGACACAAAAACAAAAGAAAAGAAAAAGAAAATAAATAAAATATTTGCTCCTTGGGAAAGAACTGTGGTATTAAGAAAACCCTCGGAGTTCATTGCTAAACTACTATTAACAAGGCGATTACCAAATTTGTGCGCTCATGATTCATTTGGAAAAAATAACCTTATCGTAGGCTCTTAGCGCATTTGCAAAGCATGGGTAATGAAACAATGGGACGTGTAAGACTAACCTGGCAACACAATTAAATTAAAATCAAGCCCGGCGAGGGCACAATTAAGCTCCCAAAACAAATTAAAACAAAAAATAAAAAGGCCCGGCAAGAGCAATATCACAGTCATCCAGTTATGCCCGACAAGGGCCAAATCAAATCTAGTAAGGGAACTAAAAATGTCAACAAGGCCCGGAAAGAGAAATAAAATATCTCAAGCCCAACATGGGAAACCAACAACAAAAATCAAATAGTGCCACCCCCCATAAAAATAAGCATTTCCCTTAATGCTTTTAAGCTCAAGTAGGGAACGAAGGGGGAAACTCCCTGGAGGACTATGCCTCATCAGCATCAGCTGCAGCATCGCTAGGACCAGCACCACCCTTTTTGGAGAGCGCAGAAACTGTGGAATCTCTGAGGACTTGCTGAAACTCTGGGTTCTGATCATCATCCATCTCCACATCCCTATCATCTGCGAATGATGCAAATAGGTAATCCATTGGGCCACGAATGGATGGGGTGTAGTTAATGTGCTCAAGTCTGCTTCTTCCACCGGAGCCTTTCCTTTGGCTTTGTCAGCATCGTTCCTGAGTGTTCTAGTGAACCCTTTGATGACATCCACCATTTTGCAAAGCATGGAAACTCTATCCACAACTCCTTTTATGGCCTTCTTGACAGCCCTATCAATCAACCCTAGCAGATCTTTCGTTAAATCTCTCAATTGCCTCTCATGGTCATATGTTTTGTCAACAATATCTTAGAGGCCACTTTAGGTCAATGGCCCTCTAAGTGCAGTTGTTATGGTTGGTGTGTGCTTATGAAAAGGCCCTAGAAGGAGAGGATGCATTTGCTTCAACATCTAAGTCATCTACCTCAACTTTCACCGATGTCTCTACCCTGCGACTTTTGAAATGGGGGGCATCCCTTTCAGTTTTCTTGTCAAGATCCAGCACACCAGTGGAAGGAGTAGGAGTGTCACGGCTAAAATAAGGAAGGTTAGCATTTGCACAATGTTAACTGATGAGCACAGGAAAGGGGAATGCATCACTACCCCTACGAGCCTTTCTCTCGATCACCAAGGCAACAATATCACCAAAGTTGATATGGTCCCCCACCATGATTGAGGCTTCCAAGATGGCCCCATCATGGGTGACCTTTTGGTCATTCTGAGAAGGTAGGAAGCGGGAGCGAACAAAATCATACCAAAGGCGAGCCTCAAAGTACAGGGACCGTCGTGGTATGTCACCCCATATAGTGGCCCAGAGAGGTGTGTCAGGAGAAGTAATAGGAGAAGCCTACTCAAGCAGTTTGTGTTTGACAGTCAGCTTGGCCATTAGTGCAGGTGCTGGCAGAATTGGAGTTCTCCATAAGACAACATTAATTATAGTTGGAGTGATCCAGACTTCTTTACCTCAAACAATGACTGATTCCAAGGCGGGAAAAGTTTCCAACCCCCATTTATAGACCTTAGCATCTTGTGTGGCTTGGTACAAGGCAAAGAACTCCTTGACTATTTCCTTGCAATAGTTTTTGGACACCTCCTAAAATGGTTGTCACTATCGGTTGGAAAACTGTTTAGGGATGTTGGGCAACTTATGCCCCACTGCATCCAGATTGAATATCTACTCCGTGTTGAAGGACCTATCCTTGTCACGATTATAAATGACCCTCATACCTTCCACTCCGAATTGAATTCTCTCCTCCTCTTAAACTTAGGAACGTGAAGATGCTGGGGATTTCTTCTTGCCTTTTGAGGTTTTAGTAGAAAAGGAGGGAGGTGTTGGCCTTCGTGAAATCTTCCCAGCATTGCCCCTGCTAGATAACATGTTCTGCACATTGAGAATGTGAGTAGAAAAACAAAAGCAAAATCTTTTTGTGTTTTTGACATATGTGAAAGAAAAAGATTAAAAACAAGTTAACACACTAAGAAGAACGGAGTTCAAAGAAGAATAAAAACAAGGTAGGTAACTGATGGCTCATGCAAACCACATGCAAACTGCACCAGATAGAGTGCGCATCGCACGTGACTTCGCACAAGCTAGCAGAAAGCTTCAGTTATTTTTCATTGAGGTGCGAATCTGGTGCAGACCGCACCATCCAGAGTGCGCATTGCACCAAGCTTCGCCCCTCGAAGTAGTGAACTGTCAATCTTTCTTTAACATGGTGTGGTGCCTTGTGCATTCTGCATATCAAGATCTACGCTTCACATGCGGAATGCATAAGGAAATGATTGGATTTTTTGGTTCCTTGTGTTCTTGTGAATTATGCATGTGATTCGTAGAGCAAGATTTGCTTTAGGCACTTGGCATCACGCAATAAAGCAACAGTTTAATAAGGGGGCAAAATATAACATGACCACCAACTCATCCGGGTACTCAGACTTTCCCGGACTTCCATTAACACAATTAATCAACAAAAGAAGAACTTAACGACTTTCCTTAAGAAGGACTTTACCCCATCTATCATTGGGAACATCAAGCCTTCAATTGCAACAACTAGGCATAGAAAATCAACAACAATTTCTACCTCCCCGCACAAGATCATACACCCAATTAAAAAATTTCAACAAAGATCATGGCCATAAGGATAGTAGCAAACTTCATCCCCAACACTACTTTTCAACCAAACCACATAAAAAAATATGATTTGCCCTTAAGAATGACGTCACCCTATCTATTATAGGGCCAAATCATGCATCAATCACAAGTGAATTACTCAGACATTACCCCAAACACAGATTTTCTAGGCTAAAAATTACTACGATCAATATGCATTATCACAATTTCAAGTTCTACCAAGTTGATCCTAAGTAAAATTCCTAATACAAACAAAAATTAGGGACCCAAAAATTTTGGATCTCACCCAAAATCAACATGGCTATTTTAAGGAGCATGCTTCACAATATGAGTTCCCAATCATCATAATAACACGTATTTAATATCGGAGAACTTACAACAAGTGAAGATTAAGCGAAGAGAAGGAAAGATTGAGGCTTTTAAAGGTGCAACAATTGTGACCCAACAACTTTGCCCAGAGAAATAACGGAGACACTTGGTGGAGCGGCGATGGATATTGGGTGAGAGGAGGAGAAGAGTTTGGGGAAGTTTGAGGGATTTATAAAGGATTTTGAGAGAGAAATTGGAGAGTTATGGGAGAATTATGGAAGAAGGGGTTGAAGGTGGCGGATATAAAAAGGAAAAGAAGAAGAAAATTTTGTCAGGTCAGTCTCTGGGTCGGGTAGGTAAACAGATAAGTCAATTAAATATTTAAAATTTACCTTGGTGTGCCGTGACATATGATTTTCACAAGCCCTTGTGCGGACCGCATATCGCTTTGCACCTCACCTTTTCATGCCCCAAACTTTGCTGAGGCTTTTGACTCGTTATGCGATGGAAGTGCAACGCGCAATTGCGCATATGCAAACTGCATAGCTCAATGCACATCTCCTCCACTTTTGATTTTTCTTCCCAGCCTTCTGCTTTGAGATGCGTTGGGCCGTGCGACATGCACAATTGCTTGTGTGAACCGCACGGTCCTCCGAACATCCCCTTTTTACCCTGTTTTATCACTTGTTCATTTTTCTTCTCCATGCATTCCTAAAATAAACCAAAAACAACAAAAGATAACCAAAAACAAAGTAAAAACACTTGGGTTGACTCCCAAGAACCGCTTCATTTTACATCACGACTCGATAATAGTACCTCAACCTTAGTCATTGTAGGATAGCTAGCCAATCTGATTGGCGTGGCTCCATCCCAAGAAGAGAATTGCTCCTTCAATGTCCTCTAAACATCATTATGTTGACAACTTGGACACTCTTCAAAATTGGGTGTCTTGACCATTTTACACTCCTCAAGGGCATGATCAAGCTTGCCCTCAACATAGATCGTCGAGACTACCCACAATTCATCCGAAGGCTTTGTGGGTTGGCATATGTTGAATGTCACTACTTCGCTTCCAACTCGCAATTTGAGTTCACCGAGTTCAACATCTATAAATGCTCTCCCCGTGGACAATAATGGTCACCCCAAGATGATGGGCACCTCAACATCTACTGCACAATCCAAAATAACAAAGTCCACAAGGAGAATAAACTGGTCGACCTTCACCAATATGTCAAATAGGATCCCTACCGAACACTTAATGGACCGATGAACCATGAGTAGCCGCATAGATGTAGGTTTGGGTGTACCCAATCCTAACTTCTTGAAGATCACTAGGGGAATCAAGTTGATGCTCGCACCTAAGTCAAACAAGGCCTTATGGAACACAAATAGCCCAATAGTGCATGGTATGGTGAATGCACCCGGGTCATCCTATTTTTTAGCAACATTACCTGTCATCACAACGCTACAGATGTGTGATATCTCAATGGTGCCCACATCAACAATATTTTTTTCTTGAGCAACTCTTTCATAAATTTGGCATACTCCGACATTTGCGTTAAGGCTTCAACTAAAGGAATATTTATCGAAAGTTTATTGAACATGTCAACAGAGTTATTGAATTTGTGCTCTTCCTTATTCTTATTAAACCTTTGAGGGTATATAGGAAGTCCCTTTGGTAGTGTGGTCGGCACACTTTATGCAATAGAAGGGTCTTCCATAATATAAATGGCCACTTGAGGAGGAGATTCAGCCTCCTCTCTCTCATCATCAACATCAACATTCACGGGGAAATTGGGTGCATCAAGCTTTACCCCAACTTCCGGTTCTACAATATCTTTGTCACGCACATCCTTTTTTTCTTTGTCACACAGATCCACAATGGGGTCAATACTAGGCCTCTTCACTACAACAGTCGGCTTCTCCACAACATCCACAAAGGGCTTTTCCACTACACCACTCGTTCTTTTCACTTCTAGTAACAATAGCCATAATATGAGCATCATATTTAGGATTGGCTGTGGTGTCACTAGGGAGTGTTCCCTTCATTCTCGGATTCATTTGAGAAGATATATGGTTTATTTGAGCCTCAAGATGCTTGATTTTGGCTGATGAGAGCCCACAGTTTGATGAAGTGTTGAAACTTCGCTTTTAAGCTCACTAACCCCGGTATTTGTAGTTTCTACCTTCTTCAACACTAAGGATAACATGTCCTAAATCTTTGGGTGCTCGAAAATGCTTGTGGTGGGTTGATATAAGGAGTCTGACTTATTTGGTGGTATGTAAGGATTTCAGCTCAGGTGATTGTATATATCACCATTTTTGTCACGGTCCCTCCAATTTCCATCTTGTTCCTTGTCCCTATTCCAACCTTGATTCTCATCCCTCGAGCGATAATACCCGAGATGAGAACCAGCCAAAAAGTAGCAAACTTTACCATCCACGATGGTCATTAGCTTGTCATCACTAGCCTTGATCTCTGGTGTACTCACAACATTCACGATCTTAGCACCACCGACCCCCATCATAAGCTTTTCTAGTAAGTCTATTTGTATCATCATTTTTTCCATGGTCTCATCCCTCGCTTCATCTTTTCTCCGAATCTTATTTGTTAAGATGGATGTGGTCACAACCGAGGTAGAAACATCTGCCTCCCTTGTGTTCCAATCTTGGCTAGTTGTAACACCCCGTACCTTTTAAAACCTATGTGACTAAGTAAATATCGACGAAGGTATTAGAGCTCGAGATTGTGAAGGGTTACTTTGGCGTAGAATTTGAAATGGTCAAATGTATATAAGTGTTAAGTTAAAGTATAAGGATGAGGGTTTTGAAAATGAGATAAAACAAGAGAGGTGCTTGCTCGACTTATCTAAGCTTTTAGGTGACAAGTAGGTGCATCACCTACCTACGCTAACGAACCAAGTTCTGAGGGCCGATTACGGGAAGCGACATGATGGATTATTAGACCTAATGGTAGCCCAAATGAAGCTTAAAGTTTGCCCATCAAAGCACAACCAAATCTGGCCCAAACAACTACAAAAGGTAGCCACCAATATTGACCACATTTTGACCCAAGAGAAGCCCAAAATCAGCTACAAAACTTAACCCTTTTGAGGCCCAAGCAAAGGGTAATTTTGGCCCAAGTTTCTTGACCTATTTTGGCCCAAATATACTCAAAAAAGTCGGCCAAAAAGGTCCCTTTATACAGACCTTTTGTTGATCAATATTGATCACAAAAAGCTGGAAAAACATTCTCTCTTATCTCCTTTCCTTTGGCAGCCCCTCTCTCCCTTTAGGGTTCTAAGAAGATCAAGATTCATTCAAGATTAAGGTGAGTTAAACAACTTTTTATCTTGGTATTAATCTACTACATATAGCTAGGATATCCTATGGTAAGAAAAACATGAACTATGGCAGCCCCTTTCTTAAGATTTAACACATAGAAATTGTGTAACAATTAAGAGATTTCTTCTTCTCTTGTTGGTGTATGTGTACGGGGTACTTAAGATTTTCAAGGCATCAATAAAAAGAGGATAAAAACACTCCTTAAAGTGTGTTAATTACTCTTCCCATAATCATATTTTTGGATTGAAGTTCGGATGGACAATTGTTGTTGAATTGTTGTTAAGAACTCACGGGACGGCGATCGGAAGCCGTGGGTTCAATGTGTTGCTATTGTATTTCGGCATGGTGAGTTGTGTAGGGGATGTTTGATGTGTTTTGTATTATTGGAGGCGGTAGGTTGGTGTGTGTGTCATGTGTATTGGATAAGGGAGAAAGGTGTGACGATACACCTTTAATTAATGCAAAATACGTAAATCTGCCCGGGAAATGTTTAGCTACTGTTTTGGGAAAGTTGCATCAGGTTTAAGAGCTAATATTAGCTTCATTATACCCTTGGGTTGTAGATTAACTTAATAAAGTAAAGTCCAAGTTGTGGTAAGCGCAATCTTCGGAAGGAACGAGGTATGTTAAGGCTTCTTTATTCCTTATCGGCATGAATCTAGAAATAGAACTCTAAATCTCCGAAAGAAGAAATTTGAGTATTCTGTTGTAAGAGAGCTGATTTGGTAACTCAACAAGTCTTAAGGAACTAACTAATACATTATGGTGATTCAAGTCGCCTTCTTATAAAAATCTGATTCTTTTTGCACGAAACGTAAGTTATCCTTTTGTCAAGTTTCTTCTTTGTATTGTGATCCCGAATCAAGCTTTAGAAAGTATAAAAGGAAAGTTAGCAAGTCAAATCCCCATTTATATATGTTTGGTATGTTGATTCCAACATCTAGTAAGCCAAGGCTAAAGAAGTTATCTAAATGAACCTTCATAAATAACAAGAATAACTTTGAAGGTCAATGTAGTAATACACTTATTATGCGTGGTTTGCGTGTTAGTGTGCACCGAGGTGTTACTGCCATATTGAGGCTATTATATACATAGTGTGCACTGAGGTTCTACTGCCATATTGTGGCCATTATATACATAGTGTGCACAAAGGTGCTACTACCATATTGAGGCCATTATATACATTGTGTGCACCGAGGTGCTACTGCCATATTGAGGCCATTATATACATAGTGTGCGCCGAGGCTCTACTGCCATATTGAGGCTATTATATATAGGGTGCACTGAGGCGCTATTGTGGTTCAGTGTGGGTTATAAAGAGTGAGTAGCGGTGTGAGTTAATGCATGTGTTGTGCTCTAAAAAGAATAAAGGAGAAAAGAGCTTAACGAGTCTTACCAATTACAGTTTACAACTTTCATATTATATCTTGTTCAGATTTACTACTTGCGACTTGCTTTTATGTTTCTACCTTACATGATAGTACAATATTGTCATACTGACATCCCCATTTCCTAGGGGCGCTGAATTCATGCCTGCAGGTCAAGACATATACCCATACAGACCTCTTCAGTAGGAGTTGCAGAGTTCAGCCATTTTGGTAAGCTCCATTCTTCCTGGAGCTGACGAGTCAGAGGTCTATCTTATATTTTTACCAAGTTATGTATATGTACAACTTATGGGTAGTCCAGGGCCCTGTCCTAGATATGAGATATTTTACTTACTCCTAGAGGCTTGTAGACGTGTATATGTAAATCAGTGTTGGGTATGGCCTTGTCGGCCTTGTTATTAGCTATCTACTATGATAGTAGCCTTTTCGTCCTTGAGTTGTTTACCTACTATTGAGCTTTCAGTGTTTGAAATTGCTATTCTTAGAGACCTTGTTGGGCTCAGACCCCCAGCAGGTTCCATAGAGATACACTCTATTTTGACACCCTTGGCCTTTTGGGGCTCCGGGTGTCGATCATGCCTCCCATGGTTTGGGCGTGAGAATCTTGGTATCAGAGCACGTCGAATCCCAAGGAGTCTACAAGCCGTGTCTAGCAGAGTCTTTCTTATGGGTGTGTTGTGCACCATACCTATAATCATGAGGCTACAGGACATTTAGGAATTGTTATCCTTCTTTCATCTGCTAGATCGTGCAATAGAGCCAGGTCATAAGATGTTTGAAGTCTAATTCATGTTTTTCTATTCCTTGTTTACAGAAATGCCTGTGACCAAACAAATGAGTAGCCGACGGGTTGGCATGGATATGGGGGAAGGTACTAGTCGTTCCCTGCCTATATGAATGGATAGATTTGAGGCTCAAAGTGAATCACCGACACCAAAGATCCCAGTTCATCAAGTACCGGATGACACTAGAGGGGATCCAGTAACCCTGACCCCACCTGCTCCAGTGGCATCTGAGATAGCTAGAGATGAACCAGCACCTGTAGCTCCTCCATCTGAAGCAGAGGACCAGGACATCAGGAGTGTTGTTAGATTATTGACCCAGATGGTAGCCACACAACAACAACAAATTTGGGCATCAGCGAGTGCTAGGTCAGGTGGCTCAGAAAGTTCTAGGGCTCGAGACTTTATCAGCCTAAGTCCTCCTATATTTATAGGCTCTGACCCACGTGAGGATCCTCAGGATTTTATTGATCAGACTTATCGAGTTTTTCGAGTCATGCATGCAACAGTAGTGGAGGCAGTAGAGTTTGCATCTTTCAGGTTATGAGATGTGTCCATTTTATGGTTCGAGGCTTAGGATCCGTCTAGGGGATAAAATGCACCCCAAGCTGAATGAGAGGAATTTTCAGAGGCCTTCTTAGCTCACTATCTTCCACAGGAGGTTCGAGAGGCCAGAATTGATCAATTTCTATCCCTTAGGCAGGGCAATATGAGTGTTCGATAGTACAGCCTCAGATTTAATTCATTAGCCAGGTACGCCCCCGATATTGAGTACGATACGAGCTAGAGTTCATCGATATGTGCGTGGCCTTAAGGATGAATTGATTAAGGGACTAACAATAGCAGCCACACAAGAGGATATGAATATTTCTAAGATACAAGTTGTTGCTCAGACTGCAGAGGATCTTGAAGTACAAATTGGAGATAACCAAAGCCGAGAAAGGGATCATAAATAGAGGGTTAGATCTACTGGGTCCTATGTATAGCCACGAGGTATTGTTAGGCCACATTTTAATAGGCGATCACCCCACCCTACTAGTGTTGCCCCATATCAGTTGCAAAGGCAGACGTATGATCATTTTTCTCAGACAGGACCAGACCACAATTAAGATGCATCCAGTTCCTATCGCCAGAGGCATTCAGGTCAGATGAGGCCACCTTTTCCACCTTGTGTTCAATACGGTAGGAGGCATCCTGGGATATGTCGCCTGGGTTCAAATACTTGTTATTCGTGTGGGCATCCTGGTCACTTTATGTGAGACTGTCCGAGTAGAAGTAGGGGTGAGATGTCCCAGCCTACAGGGTCAATGGTAGCTTCTTCATCTACTATTCATCCGCCTAGGACAGGCCCACAAGCTACACCAGGTTGTGGTAGAGGTAGAGGAGGAGGGGGAGCATCCAGTTCAGGCGGTGGTCAGAATCGCACTTATGCTCTAGCCGGTCGCCAGGACTTGGAATCATCACCTGATGTTGTTACAGGTACATTGACTATTTTTACTCATGTTGTTTATGCACTTATAGATCCTGGATCTACTCTTTCATATGTTACCCCGCTCGTTGCTGGTAAGTTGGGGGCAGGCCCTGAGTTATTGCCTAGACCCTTTGTTGTATCTACGCTGGTTGGTGAATCTATTACAGCTAGACGAGTTTATCGAGATTGTGCAGTGTGGATTTATGATCACCTCAATTCAGCTGATCTAATCAAATTAGATATGATTGACTTCGATGTCATTATGGGCATGGACTGGTTAGCTGCATGTTATGCTAATATCGATTGTAGAAATAAGTTTGTCAAATTCCATTTTCTGGAAGAGACAATCGTAGAGTGGAAAGGTAATGCTGCCACGCAAAGGGGTAGGTTTATTTCCTACCTTAAGGACCAGAAAATGATTTCTAAAGGCTATATTTACCATTTAGTCCGAGTAAGAAGCATAGAGGATGGACCAACGACTCTTCAATCGGTTCCCGTGGTGAGTCAGTTTCTAGATGTATTCTCGGATGAGCTTCCAGGAATCCCTCCAGAAAGGGAAATTGAGTTTGCCATTGACCTACTCCCAGATACTCAGCCAATATCAATTCCCCCTTACAGGATGTCTCCTTCCGAATTAAGAGAGTTAAAGGAACAATTAAAGGATCTACTCGAAAAAGGTTTTATTAGGCCTAGTACATCGCCATGGGGCGCACCAGTTTTGTTTGTCCGTAAGAAGGATGGGTCCTTGAGAATGTGTATCGATTACCGACATCTTAACAAAATTACAATCAAGAATAAGTATCCGCTTCCAAGGATTGATGAACTTTTTGATCAGTTGCAAGGCGCCAAATGTTTTTCAAAGATTGACTTGCAGTCGGGGTATCACCAGTTACGTGTTAAAGGGGTAGATGTTCCAAAAGGACAAGGTATGACCACTTTGAATTTCTAGTAATGTCTTTTGGGCTTACTAATGCCCCAACAGCTTTTATGGACCTAATGAATCGGGTCTTCAAGCTATTTCTATATGTATTTGTGATCGTATTTATTGACGATATCCTGATTTACTCGCAGTCCGAAGCTAAACATGCTAATCATCTACGTGCAGTATTGCAAACACTTCAAAATCATAAATTATATGAGAAGTTCTCCAAATGTGTGTTTTGGTTGACTTCAGTGGCTTTTCTTGGCCATATAATTACAGATGAAGGTATTAGAGTTGACGGCCAAAAGATTGAAGCTGTAAAGAATTGGCCGAGGCCTTTGAATGCTACAGAGATCCGTAGTTTTTTGGTCTTAGAAGGTTATTACAGGAGGTTTGTGGAAGGATTTTCTTCTATCTCTTCACCATTGACAAAGTTGACTCATAAAGCTGCCAAGTTCCAGTGGTCTGATGCATGTGAGCAAAGTTTTCAGGAGTTGAAGGACATGCTTACTTCAGCACCTGTCTTAACTTTGCCAGAGGGCACGAAAGGTTATGTTGTGTATTGTGATGCTTCAAGGATTGGGTGGGCTGCGTTTTAATGCAACATGGTAAAGTTATTGCCTATGCCTCAAGACAACTAAGAAAGCACGAACAAAATTACCCTACTCACGATCTTGAATTGGAAGCAGTTATATTTGCCTTGAAAATTTGGCGCCATTACTTGTTTGGAGTCCATGTAGACGTGTTTACGGACCACAAAAGTCTACAGTATTTATTCAAACAGAAGGATTTAAACCTAAGGCAAAGAAGGTGGCTAGAGTTACTAAAGGATTATGATGTAGATATTTTGTACCATCCAGGTAAGGCCAATGTAGTGGCCGATGCACTTAGCCGCAAATCCATGGGAAGCTTGAGCTATGTAGAAAATAGAAAGATTGAGATGACAAGAGAACTACATCAGTTAGCTAATTTGCAGGTTTAACTACTAGACCAAGGTAATGGGGGAGTTGTTATTCAAAGCACATCAGAATAATCACTTATAATAGAGGTAAAGGAACGACAATATGATGATCCAGAATTAGTAAGATTGAGGGAGGAAATTCCACAACAGAAGCAACCACTAATAGAGCTTAAGAAAGAGGGGGTTTTGAGATATCAAGGTCGTCTATGTGTACCTAACGTTGGGGAGCTTTGGGAGAAAATTTTGGCAGAAGTTCACTATTCCCGCTATTCAATCCATCCAAGAGAGACGAAGATGTATCATGATCTTCGACAGATTTATTGGTGGAATAATATGAAGAGAAATATTGCAGAGTTTGTAGCCCAATGCCCGAATTATCAACAGGTAAAAATTGAACACCAGAGACCCGGAGGTCTAACTCAAAGTATAGTGATACCTACCTGGAAATGGGAGGTGATCAACATGGACTTTATTATAGGCTTACCCCGTACTTATCGGAAGTATGACTCCATATGGGTGATTGTAGATAGACTTACAAAATCAGCTCACTTTTTGCAAGTCAGGACAACTTATACTGCTGAAGATTATGCCAAGTTGTATACTAGTGAAATAGTTCGACTTCATGGTGTCCCAATTTCCATCATTTCAGATAGGGGTGCTCAGTTTACAGCAAATTTCTGGAGGTCTTTCCAAAGAGGCTGAGGTACTCAAATAAGTGTCAGTACAGCTTTTCATCCACAGACAGATGGACAGGCTGAACGCACTATTGAAACACTCGAAGATATGCTACAAGCTTATGTACTAGATTTTAAAGGGAGTTGGGATGACCATTTGCCACTAATTGAGTTTTCTTATAATAATAGCTTCCATGCAAGCATTCAAATGGCTCCTTATGAGGCTTTATATGGACGAAAGTGTAGATCACCGATTGGATGGTTTGAAATTGGAGAAGCAGGATTATTTGGGCCAGACCTAGTTAATCAGGCAATGGAGAAGGTGAAGCTAATCCGAAAAAGATTACTAACAGCCCAGAGTAGGCAAAAATCATATGCAGATGTGCGACGTCGGGATTTGGAATTTAATATTAGTGATTGGGTTTTCCTAAAGGTTTCGCCCATGAAAGGCGTTATGCGATTTGGTAAAAAGGGAAAGCTTAGTCCAAGATATATTGGACCATACAGGATCATTCGGAGGGTAGGAAAAGTTGCATATGAGCTAGATTTACCCACAGAATTGGAGACAGTCCATCCTGTATTTCATGTATATATGCTACGAAGGTGCATAGGAGATCCTTCATGTATTATTCCTATAAAAAATGTTCAACTTTTTGAAGACTTATCCTATAAGGAAGTACCAATTTCTATCCTAGATCGTCAAGTTAGGAAGCTCAGAACCAAAGAAGTAGCCTCAGTAAAGGTGTTGTGGAGAAATAATAATATCGAGGAAATGATGTGGGAAGCCGAGGAAGAAATGAGGAAAAAGCATCCCCAGTTATTTAGGACTTGAAGATAGTATAGAGGTAAGTCATATTCTTATGTTCTTGATACTCTTCCTACTATGCAAATATGATCAGGTTTGAACATGTGAAAATGATTATATTTAATTGTATATAGTTGTATCGCCCTGTGAGGCATCGTGCTGGACTTTTGTTGAGTTTTAGGTTTTTGGATAGTCCCAATTATAAAGGAAACTCTGCCGAAATTTCAAAAAATCATAAGAGACTAGAGCTCTATATGCATTACCCTCATTCAAGGACGAATGATTCTAAGGGGGGAAGGATGTAACACCCCGTACCTTTCAAAACCTATGTGACTAAGTAAATATCAACGAAGGTATTTGAGCTCGAGACTGTGAAGGGGTACTTTGGCCTAGAATTTGAAATGGTCAAATGTATATAAGTGTTAAGTTAAACTATAAGGATGAGGGTTTTGGAAAAGAGATAAAACAAGAGAGGTGCTTGCTCGACTTATCTAAGCTTTTAGGTGACAAGTAGGTGCATCACCTACCTACGCTAACGAACCAAGTTCTGAGGGCCGATTACGGGAAGCAACATGATGGATTATTAGACCTAATGGTAGCCCAAATGAATCTTAAAGTTGGCCCATCAAAGCACAACCAAATCTGGCCCAAACAACTACAAAAGGTAGCCACCAATATTGACCACATTTTGACCCAAGAGAAGCCCAAAATCAGCTACAAAACTTAACCCTTTTGAGGCCCAAGCAAAGGGTAATTTTGGCCCAAGTTTCTTGACCTATTTTGGCCCAAATATACTCAAAAAAGTCGGCCAAAAAGGTCCCTTTATACAGACCTTTTGTTGATCAATATTGATCACAAAAAGCTGGAAAAACATTCTCTCTTATCTCCTTTCCTTTGGCAGCCCCTCTCTCCCTTTAGGGTTCTAAGAAGATCAAGATTCATTAAAGCTTAAGGTGAGTTAAACAACTTGTTATCTTGGTATTAATCTACTACATATATCTAGGATATCCTATGGTAAGAAAAACATGAACTATGGCAGCCCCTTTCTTAAGATTTAACACATAGAAATTGTGTAACAATTTAGAGATTTCTTCTTCTCTTGTTGGTTTATGTGTAGGGGGTACTTAAGATTTTCAAGGCATCAATAAAAAGAGGATAAAAACACCCCTTCATGTGTGGTAAGTACCCTGACCATAATCATATTGTTGAATCGTTGTTAAGAACTCACGGGACGACGATCGGAAGTCGTGGGTTCAATGTGTTGCTATTGTATTTCGGCATGGTGAGTTTTGTAGGGGATGTTTGATGTGTTTTGTATTATTGTAGGCAGTAGGTTGGTGTGTGTGTGATGTGTATTGGACAGGGGAGAAAGGTGTGACGATACACCTTTAATTAATGCAAAATACGTAAATCTGCCCGGGAAATGTTTAGCTACTGTTTTGGGAAAGTTGCATCAGGTTTAAGAGCTACTATTACCTTCATTATACCCTTGTATTGTAGATTAACTTAATAAAGGAAAGTCCAAGTTGTGGTAAGCGCAATCTTCGGAAGGAACGAGGTATGTTAAGGCTTCTTTATTCCTTATCGGCATGAATCTAGAAATAGAACTCTAAATCTCCGAAAGAAGGAATTTGAGTATTCTGTTGTAAGAGAGATAATTTGGTAACTCAACAAGTCTTAAGGAACTAAGTTATACATTATGGTGATTCAAGTCGCCTTCTTATAAAAATCTGATTCTTTTTGCACGAAACATAAGTTATCCTTTTGTCAAGTTTCTTCTTTGTATTGTGATCCCTAATCAAGCTTTAGAAAGTATAAAAGGAAAGTTAGCAAGTCAAATCCCCATTTATATGTGTTTGGTATGTTGAGTCCAACACCTAGTAAGCCAAGGCTAAAGAAGTTATCTAAATGAACCTTCATAAATAACAAGAATAAGTTTGAAGGTCAATCTAGTAAGACACTTATTATGCATGGTTTGCGTGTTAGTGTGCACCGAGGTTCTACTGCAATATTGAGGCTATTATATACATAGTGTGCACCGAGGTACTACTTCCATATTGAGGCCATTATATACATAGTGTGCACCGAGGTGCTACTGCCATATTGAGGCCATTATATACATAGTGTACACCGAGGTGCTACTGCCATATTGAGGCTATTATATACATAGTGTGCACCAAGGTGATACTTCCATATTGAGGCCATTATATTCATAGTGTGCGCCGAGGCGGTAATGCCATATTGAGGCTATTATATATAGGGTGCGCCGAGGCTCTATTGTGGTTTAGCGTGGGTTATAAAGAGTGAGTTACGGTGTGGGTTAATGCATGTGTTGTTCTCTAAAAAGAATAAAGGAGAAAAGAGCTTAACGAGTCTTACCAATTACATATTACAAGTTTCATATTATATCTTGTTCAGATTTACTACTTGCGACTTGCTTTTATGTTTCTACCTTGAATGCTAGTACATTATTGTCGTACTGACGTCCCCATTGCCTGGGCGAGCTGCATTCATGCCTGCAGGTCCAGACAGATACCCAAACAGACCTCTTCAGTAGGAGTTGCAGAGTTCATCCATTTTGGTAAGCTCCATTCTTCCTGGAGCTGACGAGTCAGAGGTCTAGCTTATATTTTGACCAGGTTATGTATATGTACAACTTATGGGTAGTACAGGGCCCTGTCCTGGATATGAGAAATTTTACTTACTCCTAGAGGCTTGTAGACGTGTATATGTATAGCAGTGTTGGGTATGGCCTTATCGGCCTTGTTATTAGCTATCTACTATGATAGTAGCCTTGTCGGCCTTGAGTTGCTTACCTACTATTGAGCTTTCAGTGTTTCAAATTGCTATTCTTAGAGAACTTGTTGGTCTCAGAACCCCAACAGGTTCAACAGAGATACACTTTATTTTGACACCCTCGTCCTTTTGGGGCTCCGGGTGTCGGTCATGTCTCCCATGGTTTGGGGAGTGACATTAGTCTTGGTCATTCTCTCTAGAAGGGCCGAGGCAACTTTAAATTGTTGTTCCATGAAAGTACCACCCCAAGGTTGTTGGCCACAGACTTGTTAATTGAGTCCAAAGCTCCATAGAAGCTTTGTAGAAGAATATTGTCCAGCAACCCTTGGTTAGTACATAATACATGTTTCTTCTTGAATCTCAACCATGCCTTGTGCAAAGGCTCATCGAGAAGTTGGCAGAAGTTGGTAATTTTCATTCGTCAACTGCATCATCCATGATGGAGGGAAAAATCTAGTCGTGAAAGCATCTACCAACTCATCCCAAGAGGTGATTGACCTATCCGGCCATTCCTCCAACAATGTTGTGGCTTCCACTATTAGAGAAAAGGGGAACATGACAAGTTGAATAGATTCTTAGGGTATGTTTTAGAAGATGAAAGGTTAGCATATCTCCACAAAGTTGCAGATGTGCCTATTTGTATCTTCGTGGGCTGCTCCTCCAAACATCTTCTTAATTTTTATTAGATGGAGCATTGTGCTAGTGATGTGGAACACCGCAATTCCAACCGTAGGGAGTAGGCGGATTGCACCTACTCCTACTTGAATCATGGGTTCATTGGCTGCGTCCAAGAAACCGTTGACACTTCTGTTGTCACACACCTTGATCATGGGCTGCCTAAGCAATGGACAAAAACAACAAACCAAATAAAAAGAACAAACACTCTACAAGGTTATTTCAATTCACAATAAAAAAGGCTATTCAAACAAAATTACCTGGCAACAACGCCATTTTTGATAATACTCAAGTATACTCTCTAAGATGGAGGCATCAACGAACGTTAAGAAAAATAAAATTTATATTACCTGGCAGTAGTTGGGGTCGATCCCACAGGGAATTGGAGCATAGTTTAAGATATTGTAAAGAAAACACTTCACAACGAGAATGATTTGTTTGCAAAACAATAAAAGTAAATATATATTGGAATTGGGAAATCTTTCAGAATTCACAATTCAAGGCAAAATGATAAAATAAAAGCGGGTTTAAACAAGGAGAGAGGATGATTAGGGATGTGTGTCAAATGTGACTCGAATACGGGATAGGGTGATTTCTCATTTATATAAATTCTCACTAAACGACATGGATAATCTTGGTTTAAAGCGTGATTATTCATCTTTCAATCTAACAATCATATATCCAATAGTCTTATTTCAAGCACCATTGATTAAACATGCAAAAACCAAGATATGTTTAGGGAATCACACTATCTCTAGCATTAGACACTTAAATGAGTGTTTACGTCGAATTGAGCTATTTCTAGCCTCAATCAAAGTAGAAGCCCGACTACCCGCTAGAAATTTCATATTCAAAATTATGAACTCCTTTCTCAAGCAAGAACACAATCAAGTTAATTAAATCAATGTTTGTAACCACCAATTTTAGAGTTAAAACATGGTGAAATCACTAGACCCATGTCATATTAGCAATTATAAATACAAAATAGAAACACCCATACCCATTTATCAAGCACCCATTATTAACACATCCCTGGACAATAGATTTAGCTACTCATGCTAGAGGAATAAAGAACAATACCAAATGGGAAAGTCAAAATTCCCTTTCATTCAAGCTAAATATTCAATATTCAAGCTCAGTTGTTACAAGAATGGTGATTCCAAGAGTTAGGAAGAAGGAATTGGAGTGAAACCCTCTTATTCTTCTTGGAGAGAAAGCTTGCTCACTACTCAAAGATATTCAATTCTATTTCCAAAACTCTTCAAAACTATCTAAGATTATGCCTGAAATGGGTTTTAGAATGTTCCTAAAATGTCACACCAAATTGGACAAAAATGCCCTTCGAGAGATGTGCGGCATGATGTGTGCATCACACAACTCTGTTCAGTGGACCAGTGACTTGTGTTGGCATAAGAGTTCCATATGAAGTGGGGTACGGTTCACACTAGGCAATGTGCACATCGCACAATGGCTTCACCCTTTAACAGATTCTTCAGCTAACTCTAAGCTTCATGCGGTGGGAGGTGCAGACCGTACCAATGACTGTGCATGTCATACATAGTCTGCACCCTTTGGAAGAATCTTCGTCTTCTTTGATCACTTCAAACTTCATGTAATGACAGTCAAGGTCATTTTCTATTTTTTCATCCTTTTTCGGCATTTTGAGCTTTCCCTTAGCGGCTACAGGTCATTTATGACCTACCGAGACCGATAGTTTGGTGCTCGGGCTGTTTGTTTGGTCTTTATGGTCGTTCCTTATTTTAGAACTTTGAACTTTAGAAATCATTGACTTCTTTCAACTTTCTTGGTATACATGCTCAGAATTGAATTCCGACAGTTCCATTGGCTTCGAAACAAGGATTTTGGTCTAGTAGGACCATTAGTCTGGGTCTGAGTGCTTTCGGTTTGGTTTTGTGTTGCTTTCTGTGTTTTTAAGCCAGTTTGGATAGTAGGGCTGACTTGGGTCAACATTCAGAGAAGACGTCCTCGGATGGAAATTTTGTCCATTCTATTAGCTTCGAAATATCGACTTTGGGCTAGGGAAACCTTTGGTTTGGGCCCGGGGCTTCCAGACTTGTTTTGCGGTATTGAGTTCCGAGTTAGTTTTGGGCATAGGGCCTGCTTTTCCTTAAAATAATCTCTGTTGGTAGATTTGTTGATTTGATTGAGTCTGGAATGTCATTTCAACTTAAATAACTCGATTAGTTTGTGAGTATTAGGTTCCGATCGTACTCAGAATGCCCTGGAGAAGTTTGGAAAACTGCTGGTTTTTGTTGCAGGCCAGGTCCACTGCGCTAGCCTACGGCCAGCCCCTTTAAATTCTTATTTTTCATGATTTTCAGCTTCTTTCTTTCACTTCATTCAATTCCAACTTCATTTTTCTCAACTCTAATTACTCAAGAACAGAGTGGGCTCGTGGGAATTCTCCAAGTTATCGTTAAACTCGCTCCTTTATCATTGGTAAGCCTCTTCTTCTTCAAGCCTTGTTCTTCTCTTTAAGCATAAAAACCTCCATGGTTGAGGCTCCTACAAGCTTGATTTTTCTTATGTCAAAGCTGCATTGGAGAGCTTGATTGTTTATGGTAACTGTAGTTCTGATCTGTGGTCGATTCTTGCTTCCAAATTGATACGTTTCCGCCCTTGAAAATCGCAATTCTCCACTTTTGTTCTCATGAATTAGTAGTACTTCAGGGCTGTTTTGAGCCCCGAAATGAACTCCGTTTGGTCTCAAATTTTGAGCATGGGTTTCTAAATTCACCGTGGACATAATTGTGAATTTTATTTTGTGTTTCCCTGAGCGCACCCCGAGGGTTATTTTTTGATCCAATTTTTGGCCTGATTTTCTAAATAGCAATATGGGTGTCTTTCTTCTCGTTTTGACACCTAGATTATGTTTTTGATAGCGTGACAAGTTTTTGAGGCTATTAAGAAGGGGAAGGCACAAAAGTGATGGTTCGTGTTTGAAGTTTGACCCCGATGTAGGTTACGATTTACTTTATAGATTGAGTTTAGTTAGATTATATATATTTATGTTACTGGAATGTTAGGTTAGATATTAGAAAGATTTAGGTTTAAATACTGTTTATCACTTTAATTGGCCAGTTTGGATTTTAGTTTAGAATTGTTATGTTATCCTTAGCCTAGGAGCTTGTAGTATCTTTATGAAGAGTATAGAATCCTTAGTATGATTTTAGCATGTTTTAGAGGTAGAGTAGAGATTCTCGGTGCTTTTCGCTTTATTTTTGGTATCTTTTTGCTTTATTCTATCGTTATGTGTAACTATAGGCCCGAGGCCATAGCCTGGATATGGACGGAGTTCCAGGTCAGTTTCTCTTTGTTTGGAGGGTGCTTTACCCTGTTTCCCCTTGTTGTGTGTGTTTTCTCTGAATATGAAAATTTATATGCTCATACTGCATTGTCATGATTATTCGTACGGAAAAGAATGATTTTAAGGTTTTTTGGTCCTACACTTGACAATTATTGGGTTTTCATTATCTTTGGGCTTTTAAAAGGATTGATTTGGAATTGTTACTGATTTTGGGAGGAAAAGGGAAAAATACTACTTTTTATGCATACGTTGATGAGTCTGAGGTTAAATTTTGGGTGCTCGATATGTTATCTCGGGTTTTACTTTTATTCTTACATTGATGAGTCCGAGGTTAAATTTGGGTGCCTGATGTGTTTTCTCGAGTTTTACTTTTATGCATACGTTGATGAGTCCGAGGTCATTTCTGGGTGCCCCGATGTTCTATTTTGGGGTTTGCCTTCCTACACTGATTTGATAAGCTTGATTTTCTATCCCGAGCGCCCGAGTACTAGATACCGGGTTTGACTTGTATAAATTCATACATTACATCATTGTTGCATCACATTGTATTGCCTTTGGGTGCATTTGGATTGTTGGCTGATTTGAGTTGATCTTGTTATTACTTCACCTTTTATTATTTTGGTTGTTTTGATTTTCGGCTTTATAACTAGATTTAGGTGGATCCCTATATTTTAACTGCTTTCCTGTATCTTATTATTTATATATTATATTTCTACGCTCGGTTGGCCTATGATGCCTACTGAGTACCCGTGGTCTTGGTACTCATACTACACTTTACATCATTTTCTGATTTAGCACCTAGTACGAGCCACCCTCACTGATCTTCCTGTCGTTCGAGGCCTAATGTTGTTCGGATCGCAGTGATCTCTCGGCGCTTTTAGAGACTTTACATGCTTTCCATATTGTACATCCTGTCTATATTTTGTATTTTGGATAGACAGAGTCTATTGTATAGCTACTCCTTACTTTAATCGCTCTTGTACTAGTGACACTAGGTCCAGGTTGGTTATCGTGTATGTTTTGTCTATTCAGTCACTTTAGGGCTATCTTTTGTATATTATATACGTTGTTATGTATATATGCTATTGTCCCTGTCTTTTCTTTATATCTTTTGCTTTTGCTTAATTTTATTTTTATTTTTGTCTTCCACATCATTGGGTTTGGCTTGCCTACTTGAGGGTTGTGTAGGCGCCATCATGGCTCGATTTTTGATCATGACAGAGTGGTATCAGAGCTCTAGGTTCACCTGTCTCACCAGTACAAGGGTAAATGTCTAGTAGAGTCTCGTGGATTGATATGATGACATCCGTATCCTATCTCCAAGAGGCTATAGGACATTCTTAGGAAAGATTCTACCTAGTTTGATTCCTGATAGTGCGTCCTTGACTGCATCGACCTCTAAAACTTTAGTTGTTTCACTCCTCCTCAGATACCTAGGACGAGTACGACAATGGGCGACGACGAGGCTCCTATGCCTGTTACTCCAGTGCTTGCTTCAGCCCTGGGATTTCAGAGTGTGGGCTTACCACTTCAGCTAAGAGGGGGTTTGGGGATAACCCAACTTCCGGTATGATAAATGGCTACCCCAGTTTCTCAGGGCACCATGGCTTGGACTTCGACTCTTCCATAGGGTGTATATGTATCACGGGTAGGTGCAGCACCCTATTCTTCAAGAGGTGATTTGGCTAGGTTTAAGGTTATTGTTTCCCCTACCTTAGACTTTGCGTTTATTTTTTATAACTATTTTAATTGGTATCCTTGGATTGGATATTCTAGGTTGGCACCCTAGACCTTGCGCGCTTCTTCCACTGTCTTATTTCTTGCTTTCGTTGTAGTATTTGATCTAATGTCATAGTATTACCCTTATGACCCGTGTGGACCTTGTGTATGCATTTGGACCATAGATGGTGGGATATTTGGGGGATTTCGCGAGTCCGGGACATCGAGTTATGAGTTTAGGTTGGTTTTGTATGTTGTAGAGCTGATTGTGCCTGTGCAGGGCCGATATGTTGATTATGAGCCATTGGGATATTGTTTTCCTATGATCATACCATTCATACAAAGGGGATTTCTGTATATTTTACTATTTCTTAGCTACGAGCCTACTATTAGCGGTTTTCAAAAACTTGCATGGCCTCGAGGGCCCATTTTTTGGTATAATGATTATAAAAGGGATTGGGAACTGACTTTATGGATCTTTTTTGAGTAAAAAGGGATTTTATGATGATTTTATCACTGATTTTCATACTGATACTAGGCTTGGATATGTTGTAGCACTAGACATATTTTTATTATGGATTTAGTCCCGGATACATCCCAGGCACCTTATTTAGGGTTTGAGATTTGCGAGTACTATTTTAGACCTAGTGGGACCCCAGGCAGTTATACTTTGAGATTTCATAATTTTTTTGTATGTGGTCGAGGACTTCCATGGATCTTGTCGATCCGAACTAGGGGCCATGAGTTGCGAGTGCTGGGGGAGGTACATATAGTGCCACTGTTACACCTAGCTCTATCATATCATTCATATTGTGTTTGAATCCTTATTTGTTATTCGCTCAGTGTGTGCTCTGGTGGTATGGGACGCCGGAGGGATTTTTTACTCTTATGTATGTTCCTCGGGTGTAGGGGCTCCCATTGGGACTGTAGGTGCATTAGCATGTGCTATCTTCTTATAGTGATGGTTAGCAGCCTTTCGATCAATTATGGATTTTCTATTCTATCCTTTGGTTGTGCTTGTGAGTTCAGTCTTTATGTGTGTGTTTTTCTCGATAGTTGAATTCTTTAGTAGTGGATGAGGTTTGTTGGTTTTGGGAGGTGTTTGCCTAGGTTTTTGCCTCGTGGGTAGGTCTTGTTAGCTTTATTTCTGGTTTTCGCCGTGTTTCTTGAATTGGGTTGAGTGTTTCTTATTCTAGTGACCTTAGGTGGTTCTTCCCTAGGACATTATCTAGCATTAGATAGGAGCCTTTCTGTTAGTATGGTGTGGTTCTAATAGCTTTGTATTAAAGTAGGTTGTTTATCTTAAGAAGTGTGGCGATGGTTAAGGGCAGTGGGTATTGGTTGGCTTTGCTTTTCTCGGGAGGTTAGGATTAACCTTCGTCAATGGTTGGTTTAGGGAGTTAGCAGGTTTATGGGTTGTTCTCAATGTTTTCTTCAGTTTCCTATCTAGTTGAGTTTGGATCGTAGCCTTCTTGTTGAATTTTGAATATAGCATGGTGGGTTGACTGTGGCATGATGGTTAAGTATGGACTGTAGCATTGTGGTTGAGTTGGGTATTCGGCCTATTATTTTCTTGCCCTATTGTGTGTTGATAGTATAAAAACGGAAGCTAGGGCAATAACTTTAGGTTTTATTAGAGAGAGAGTCTGTTAGGTTTGGTGTATCTTTGGAAAGGGTTCTGTTGGGTTTGAAAAAGGAGAAAGATGACTTCTTGCATATATATATATATGGGTTACTAGTAGCTGACTGAGGTTATGACTGAGGGTATGCTTTGGTTTACGGGTTGATGACTTGATTCGACGGACTACAGAGTGCAATCGCATTGTACATGAGGTAAATTCGAGGGCAGGGTTTCTTCTAGTAGAGGTCAAGGTGGTAAGATTTTCCAGTGCTACCTTTGGGGGCTTGTTGCATCAGCTGTGATTAGCTTGCTACATTCTTGAGAGGACCCAAGTTTTCGTAGCATCTACGGGTTAGGCAAACTTTACATTCAGATCCTAGTGGACTCCGATTCCTAAGTATTCATCGACAACGTACGGGTCTAATCATGATTTCAACAGAGTCATTGGTAGGTAAATTGGAGTTGGGTTTCAGAATCATGGGCTAGAAGACTACTTTGTGTGGTTCATTGATAGTTCTCTTTGGTTGCTGTTTGTTATGTCAGAAGGCATGGCGTGCAGACATAGCTTTCCTAATTCAGTTCTAGAGTGGTGGTTGGTTGTGGACATCCACTCTTTTGCTAACCATCGTATTGGGTTGGACATTTCGGACCTCAACGATGTTCTTATTAGTAAGAGGTTCATTCACTTTGGGTAGATGGAATCAATGGTGTTGTAATATATGTGATCAGGTTGTGCAGGTTGAAGCCACCAGGGCTACCTTAGGTTCTAGTGGTAACTCGAGATAGAGGTTGGAATGGGTTAGTTCTCCGAGAGGTCATCTATTGTATGCGATTCCAGTATTGTTTAGGCTTTGCCAGTGTGGGTCGGGAGTTTGGTATGTTGTATGCTTCAGAGTTATTGGTTTGTATGCAGATACAGTAGAGCAGTTGTTTCGGGACAAAGCGGTGAGTTAGAGGGTTAAGACTTTGCCTATATCTAGGTGGCGATCATGGACTTCAGGTACTCTTCCTTTGCCTATGGGGTGTTTGACTTGATATTCACGACACAGTGGACTGCTCCCTGAAGTTAGACTAGTAAGGTGATCTTAAAATTCGAATAGTGTTCAAGTGTTTGGAGCAACAGTGGTATTTTCGAGAGTCTGGAGCATAGTTAATGGATACGGACTTCGTGGCAGGTTTATCACACTCCTTGCAGGGTCTTGGTTTTGGTTTGAGTCTTTTGGGCAGGTTACCCTTGTCCATTCGATTTCAGTAAGTTTAAACTTGGCATGGTTCAGCAAGGCTGGGATTGTCCTACGGTCAGATGGTTTTTCATCGACACAGGGTGCTCATACATGCCTTTTTCCAAGCTGGTGTGCAAGTTTCAGTCAAGTTCAGACAGTAGGTTAAGATGGTTGGTTCAAATGGGTTCATATAACGAGGTTGGTCTTAGCATAAGGGTTCGTCCGATGGTTGATGGTCGTTTGGGGTAGAACTACTATGGTTTTTGAGGATGCGCTTTGAGTTAGTATTTTGGGTGTCAAAGGATAGTAAGCTATAACTTAGTTGGATTAAATTTGAGTATAAAGGTGACACTGCTTGTGGTTGAGTATAACGAGAACTATGGATCTCCAGTATAACTATTGATACTTTGAGAGGGGCTCAAGGGTTCTGCTTATTTGAAGCTTCATGATTGCGATTCAAAAGAATTCAGGTCAGAATAAAGGGATTTTGTGGATCGGTACCCAGGCCATTCGTTGAGTCGTTATGACCATTACCCTGTTCTAAAACTTGAACTTAAAAAACCTTTGACTTCGGTAAAGCTTTTTGGTAAACGTGCTCAAAATCTATTTCCGACAATTTTGTTGGCTCCAGAACAGGAATTTTGGTCTAGTAGGATCATTGGTCTGGGTCTGAGTGCTTTCGATTTGGTTTTGTGTGGATTTTTATGTTTTCAAGCCAGTTTGGCTGGTAGGGTTAACTTTGGTCAGCAGGTTCAGGTCGTGGGGCTTACAGACTTATTTTGGGGTATTGAGTTTGGAGTTAGTTTTGGTCATGGGGCCCACTTTTTCTTAAAACAATCTCCATTGGTAAATTCGTTGATTCCATTGAGTCTAGAATGTCATTTCCACTCAAATAGCTCTATTGGTTTGTCAGTATCGGGTTGCGATCGTTCCTGGAATGCCCGTGAGAAGTTTGGAAAACTGCTGGTTTTTGTTGCATTGTAGCCCCACGGCGCCAGCCTGCGGCAAGCCCCTTTAAATTCTTGTTTTTCACGATTTTCAGCCTATTTCTTTCACTTCTTTCACTTCTTTCACTTTTTTCAACTCCAACTTCATTTTTCACAACTCTAATTACTCAAGAAGAGTGGGCTCGTGGGAATTCTCCAAATTATCGTTAATCTCGCTCCTTTATCGTTGGTAAGCCTCTTCTTCTTCAAGCCTTTTTTTTCCTTCAAGCTCAAAAACCTCCTTGGGTGAGGTTCTGACAAGCATAATTTTTCTTGGGTTAAAGCTGTGTTGGAGAGCTTGATTGTTTGTGGCAGCTGTAGTTCTAGTCTGTGGTCGATTCTTGCTTCCAAATTTGTACATTTCTGCCCTTGAAAATCGCAATTCTCCACTCTTGTTCTCATAAATTAGTAGTAATTTGGGGATGTTTTGAGCCCTCTTAAATTCCCTAAACCCTGAACCCTAAACCCTAAACCCTGAACCCTGAACCCTGAACCCGGAACCCTAAACCTTGAACCCTGAACCCTGAACCCTGAACCCTGAACCTTGAACCCTAAACCCTGAACCCTGAACCCTAAACCCTGAACCCTCTATTTGTGCTCAAATTTTGAGCATGGGTTCCTAAATTCACAGCCGATAAAATTGTGAATTTTATTTTTTGTTTCACTGTGCGGACCCTGAGGGTCATTTTGCAACTCGATTTTTGGACCGATTTTTTGTATAGCATTATGGGTGTCGTTATTCTCATCTTGACACCTAGATTATAATCTTCATAGCATGTCATCTTTCTGAGGCTGTTAGAAGGGAAAGGCACACAAGTGACAGTTTGTGTTTGTAGTTCAGCCCCGAGGTAGGTTACAGTTTACTTTCTAGACTGAGTTAGTTAGATTATGTATATTTATATGTTACTGAACTTTAGGTTGGATATTAGATAGATTTAGGCTTAAATCCTGTTTATCACTTTAATTGCCCATTTCGGATTTTAGTTTAGAATTGTTATGTTATCCTTAGCCTAGGAGCTTGTAGTATATTTATGGCTAGTATAGAATCCTTAGTATGCTTTAAGGAGGTTTAGAGGTAAAGTAGATATTCTCGGTGCTTTTTGCTTTATTTTGGGTATCTTTTCACTTTATTCTACCGTTATGTGTAACTATGGGCCTGAGGCCATAGCCTGGATATGGATGGAGTTCCAGGTCAGTTTCACTTTGCCCTGTTTCGCATTGTTGTGTGTGTTTTATTTGAATATGGAAATTTGTATTCTCATACTGCATTGTCATGACTATCTGTACAGAAAAGAATGATTTTAAGGCTTTTTGGTCCTACACTTGACAATTATTGGGTTTTCATGATCTTTGGGCTTTTAAAAGGATTGCTTTGGAATTGTTACTGATTTTGGGAAAAGAAGGGAAAAATACTACTTTTTATGCATATGTTGATGAGTCCGAGGTTAAATTCTAGGCACCCGATGTGTTATCTCGGGTTTTACTTTTACGCATACACTGACGAGTCTGAGGTTAAATTCCGGGCGCTCAATGTGTAATCTCAGGTTTTACTTTTATGCATATGTTGATGAGTCCGAGGTCATTTCCAGGGCTCCCCGATGCTCTATTTTGGGTGTTGCCTTCCTGCACTCATTTAATAAGTCAATATTTCATCCAAGGCGCCCGCGTACTAGATACCGGGTTTGACTTGTATACATTCATACATTACATCATTGTTGCATCACATTGCATTGGCTTTGGGTGCGTTTTGATTATTGGCTGATTTGAGTTGATCTTGTTATTACTTCACCTTTTATTGATTTAGTTGTTTTGATTTTTGGCTTTATAACTAGATTTAGGTGAATCCCTGTATTTTAACTGCTTTCCTGTATCTTATTATTTATATATTATCTTTCTGCGCTCGGTCGGCCTATGATGCCTTCTGAGTACCCGTGGTCTTGGTACTCATTCTACACTCTGCATCTTTTTTTGATGCAACACCTAGTACGAGCCACGCTCACAGATCTTCCTGTCGTTTTAGGCTTGTTGTAGTTCGGATCGCGGTGAGCTCTCAGCGCTTTTGGAGACTTTAAATACTTTTCATCTTGTACATCCTGTCTATATTTTGTATTTTGGATAGATATTGTCTGTTGTATAGCTACTCCTTACTTTAGTCGCTCTTGTACTAGTGACAACAGGTCCAGGTTGGTTCTCGTGTACGTTTTATCTATTCGGTCACTTTAGGGCCATCTTTTGTATATTTGTATGTTCGTATGTATATATGCTATTGGCCCTGTCTATTCTTTATATCTTCCACTTTTCCTTAGTTTTATTGTTATTATTGTCTTTCGCATCGTTGGGTTTGGCTTGCCTACTGAGGGGTTATGTAGGCGCCATCATCGCTCGGTTTCGAGTCGTGACACTTCAACTCCTTTTAGGCTCTTTTTGGGTCCATTTCCTTCTTTTCTATCTTTGATCACAAGTACCTGTATACACATCAATAAAGGCCATAAGAACATCTAAATCTCATCAAAAAATAGCAATAATTCATGATTAAAGGATCAATAAGTTAGTCGATTATTCACTTATCAATCACCCAGGCAAGGATAACGTGGTAATGGATGCCTTGAGCCGGAAGGCAGTGAGTATTGGTTGCTTGGCATTCTTGGTAGTGGAGGAGTGATACATTCAAATTACACCCTAATAAAAAGTGCAAACGACATTGTCAATTATATTAACCCAACAACTAGGCTGAGGTCGAATCCCACAGGGAATAGAGTAAGAAATATAATACTTAAAGTTATTGATTTACTTCACGTTATGTAAAATCTTATCCATTAACAAGAGTATGATATGTTGTACTAAAAGTATAGTTTGCAAATATGAATGTTTAGAGTTAATAAAGTTTTGTGGAATCATAGATTGTTTAACAACACAAGGGCACTCATCTACTGGTTACAAGCATTGATATAGGAAATCCTAGGTTGATTTCGGGAGAACTATGGTCAATGATACCAATTACTACCTTCTGATATGAAATTGATCAATCCTTCATTTATCTTCCCAAATAAAATGAAGCATTTTATTTAAACGACCACACTAAGTTAAGTGGAATTAACATATTACTACGAAGTCCCATTAAAAAAAGATTAACTCTTTGAGTTCTTAGTCTTTAACAATTTCCCAATCTCAATGAATCCTTCTGGAAAACACTAAGATTCAAGTGCTTTTAATTAACGTTTGCAAGTGCTATTTTTCCAATAATACGATTATTAACAACTCAACCCAACCTATTCAACATATATCAACACTTTTTCCCTAAGACTTGTTCATTGTACGGATTCACAATCCCAGATTTGGGGTTTAGTTACCCATACTATAGAGAAAAGAAACAAATATAGTTGAAAGAGGAATACTTACAAATCGAATAGATTGATAATCAAAAGTTGTTCTTCCAAACAAGCACTAAAAGAATCACCACAAATTGTTTCAATTCTCAAAGCATGAAGTAACGTTGTGTTTCTCCTCAAAAATGTGTAAAAACTATGCTGAAAGAAGTGTCCTAAAAAATACCCTAGGAGTCCTATTTATAGGCAAGTATAAATTAAATTTGGATTGGTCTAGGAAAGGAAAGATGCGTCCCCAAAATGGATGCCAAAATGGTCCGTTTTTTGTCACAACGGACCATTTCCTTCTGCGTTGTAACTTCTTACATCAGACAACTTTTTGGTTCTTGAAATGGTAGGGAGAACGGACCATTTCTCTGAAGAACGGTCCATTTTGCCTCCCATTTTAAATCAACTTTTTTTATCAGTTTCTGTGTTCGAGGTTGAATGCAACAGTTGTACCAATGGTTCGTTTGAACTCACAATGATCAGCAAAACGTCTCGTTTTTGGCCAAACTAAGCTCTTTTGTTGATTTAAGTCAATCTTTTCCTGAAACACAACCAAAACACATAAATTTGCATAATATTTACTCGAAAACTACAAAACTTCCTTGTTAAAAACATCAAATATTCCATAAAATTTCGGCACATTAACACCACTAACTTAGAGATTTTTCTTGTCCTCAAGCAAACAAAACAAGACTCACATAATGGCTAAACAGAATACCAACAACTTTTTAATTATCAGAAAACACAGGATGTCTACAACAGTTCTGTCAGGTAACTTTAAGCATGTTATCACATAAATTCCCAAAACTAATTTCTTTAGCCCAAGTGTAATCAACTCTACTCTAAGATATGCGGATCCACACATGACATCATATTGTTAAGAAACGATTGTATAAGCTAAACAGTGAAAATAATTTATCTTGTAGTCCATCAGTAATCACCATGTGCCCTCACTTTAGACCAAAGAATGTCCCTTATTTTTATATGACGCACACATGAGGGACTGTAAGACAAACAAGAAGAGAAGGAACTCACACTCACAATGAATTACGCATGTAACACCGTATGAACCATAAGCTTGCCCATAGTGTAATACTCTACTGATATAGGAACCATCAAACATAGGATCAAAAAGGACATTGGTTGGTTGTAATGTAGAATAAGGGAAAGGTAGGATTCATTTGGCACGAATAGTGGCTATCGTTCCTAAGCTCTTTTAGTATAATACACACTTCACCTTTTATTTCCATTCTTCCTTCCCACTTAATGGAATGGCAAGGAGCAACCTTTATTCAAAGACAACAATTACTTTCATATTTACAAGGACAACACTCTAATTTTTTTTATATTGCTCACTGCCAACATTGCTTTTCATACCCTTTTACTATTGCAAACTAGAACTTTCCTTTGCTCCCTTTTTTTTTCCACACATTTCATGACTAGCGCTTAGGAGGTTTGTGTCACGCCCTGAGGCTACCCCCTAGGCGTAACACAAGATCCGGTACACAAGTGCCCCAGATTAACCCTTGGTCATAGCATAACTCATGTATAACAGTTAAGCATAGCGGAATCATAATACGAATTAGGAATACTCAATCCATATGTTAAAATCAAAAGAACAAGATTTGAAGAAGACCCAAATATCTTCTATGTCTGAAAAGCCTCTATTCATGACATAAGGAGTTGCTAGGAGAAGACCCTAGCTGACTCAAAGTATGAACGTAATTAACTAGCACAGACTAAGAACATAACTAGTCCTCGACCTGAGAGGACTCACCAATAGCTGATAGAGAGTGGCCTGGAAGCTCTATCAATGGGTCTGAGAAGGGACACCTGAATTTGCATCATCAAAGGATGTAGCGCAAGATATGCATCAATACTATGGAATGTACTGAGTATATGAGATAGACATGAACATAACAAAACATGCTAAGTATGCTTTAATAATTGAAATCATGCTTTAAAGGTAAAACTGGATGCAAATGACTCTATGAAATACCACACACTGAAAACATGATTATAAACAAAGAGTCTGAAATCTGAATAAGAGTCAAATACATTTTAATGCATAAACTCTTTCTGAGGGAGGGACCATGTGAGCTACATGGAATCTGATTTATACGTCCCATCAAGAGGTCCCACTATACCTTGCCAGGGTATAAAGGCATGACTGTGGCATGATCACCAAATCTGATGCCCAACAGAGGGGACTTATAAACCTACGGGGGCATGTAGTTCTAGGACTAAGGGTACTCTCACCCTGTCCAACTCAGTGCTAAATACTACACCCAAAACATACATATAGCTCATATAATACTGGGGCATATCTGATGTCAAAACAGATCATAACTGATGACATATCTGATGTCAAAACTGTTTGAAAATCAATAAGACATATCTGATGCCATGCAATTCAAATTCATACTTTTAATGACTTAGCATAACTATAATTCAAATCATGCTTTACCTTTCTAATTTCATACTTGAAGAATTAAGCATGCAATTCCATAAACACAAGAAAGGTCATGATATATAATCATATCAAATTTCTCTTGAAAACATGAAATTCAATGGGATCATGCTAGAAAGTAACTTTAATGCTTGTGCTTTCAAAACCAATGGAGGAATCATGATCAAATCATAATTAAGAAATAAGAAGCCATGAATGTAAGCATAGAAACTGATTTTATAGGTTTTTCCCAATTTATATCAAAACCCTAATTTCACAAGTTCATAATTCAATTTGAGGATTGGGGGTTTTGGACACAAGGTGAAAGGAACCCATTGTTGAATACCCACATACCTTGATTGAAGCTAACATACTTGAATTAAAAAGACTTAGGAGACTTGAACTTGGAGCTTGAGAGAAGAACTTTTCCTTGTTGGGAGAAGAATGAGGTAATCAGGAGAGACTTAGGCTAATAGGGCTAAGAATCGTGCTAGAAATGGCCAAAATGACCTCACTTAAGATTTAAAAGGGTTGGAAAAGACCAAAATACCCCTGGGATATAATTAATGAAAGGCTGGAAAATGGGTGGGCTTCTATTATCACGGGTCAGTTCTACGGGTCATCATTTGAATCATGACCCATGGTTCCAACTCGGGGTTCTTGGCCAACAATTCAAGCTGCAGAAGGACATTCTATAAGTTAATAAGACAAACTCGTAGAATGGATGATGGGTCTTTTTAGGACTCGTGATTCCAGTAGACTTAGCTGGTCTCTGGTCAAACCATGACTCAAAATGACAGTTTGTCATTCAAACGACAGGCCGTAGAATTGAGTCGTGAAACTTGAGGGACTTGTCAACCCTCTGATCTGGTTCCACGAGTTGACCAGACAGATTCATAGCCTAAACCATGATCTGTAGAACCAACTCATGGTTTTAGACTAGAGACTGAATCAACAGAAGGAAACCACAGTTCCATTCCACGACCCGTGGTTCAAACCAGGCTCCATGGTTTGGACCCATCATTCTTGAAAACATGAAATTTTCCTGAGTTTCAGACTTAGATAGCTGGTTCAATTTCTGAGGTATTACAGTTTGGATTAATTTGGATAGTTTAGAACAAAAATGGTAGGCTTTGCATTGGTTTGCAAAGAATAGGTTCAAGGCTCAATGGGCCTTACAAAGGTAATACATTAGGCGGGTCAAAGAAGGAATGAAAATGGGTTCATCCAAGAATGCCTTTATCATTTCCTAAGTTTGACTTTCCTCATTTCGCTTCGCACACACATTGGGCAAGTTCTAGACATCAAAATGCATCATAGATAACAAATCCGTACACACACATGGCATATAGTTCTAACTGTCGACTACCAATCTCAATGCATATGTTCACATATCCACAGTCATTATTCTCAACAACTATAATGTTATATGTAGAGCCACACAAATCAGAGCATCTATTGGGACGAGAGCACAAAAATAATCTAAATCATGCTTGATTTACAAGACATCACTGCTTTAGTCATCCTGATATTCTTCATGTTAAAAAAACAATAACCTAAGCTACACATACCGATTCAACATGAAATGAAACACCCTCAGGAAATGAAGTTGGCAAGAAAAATCCAAGGGCAGACAATCGGGCAGCCTCACCCCTCACTAAAAAGGGTTGCATTGTCCCTAATGCCAAGAAAATAAAGCAAGTAAAGTGAGACTTACCTATGGCGCCCTAGGCACTTGGATAAGGTGTCTGCGTGTCTGCCACATGTATAGAAGGATCGGAAAGTGCCGGAGGGGCACTAGTTCACCCACTAGCACATGAACTGTAGTTGCGGATGTGCTGGAAGATGACCCCTATCCACTGGGTTGGCGTTGATCGTCCAATGAATCTCTCATCCCTAGCCTCATCAACCTATCCTTCTCATGCTCTACCTCAAGCTGTGTAAGCTCGGTGCCATCATCGTCACGTGGTTGCTTTCACAAATCTCAGGGAAGTGGGATAGGGTAGGAAAGTCAAACAACTGGAGGTGCAGGTGATGTAAGTACCGTTTGGGTTGGTGCAACAAGATCACCAAATATCAGAACAGGGCGAGACTATAGCTCTATAACATTCCTTCTAGACTAGGTCATCTCCTCCCTCAACGTCTCAATGTCAGATTTGGATGAAGTCGAGTTTATGTCTTCTTTCATATGAATCTCGAAGCTATCAAACCAGGCATGAAACAACTCAATGCATCTCCAAAGTAGTGTCAGTGCAGCATCAATTGCACTCATAATGAATAGCCCCAAGTCATTCAGCAAACTACAGACCTGCCTGTCTACATAGTTGGCCTTGTAGGCCACTGACATGAAACCCTCTCTAGTATAATCATATAGAGCAGCCGACTCTAGTGGTGGTATAGTGGAAGGGCTCAGAGAATCAGCAGATGACACGATAAGATTAAAAGTTGTTGTAGGTGGTGATCCTATGGGCTGTGTAAGGCCTACAACTGCTTCCTCACCTGACGTCCCAGATGTCTGCTCTAAGGGTGTGTCTGTCAATGTGGGGGAAGGTTGAACCACCTTGGCAGCAGCCCAATTCTCATCCTTTGACTTGGCAATGTCCTGGTGCCTGGTAGTTGTCAACAGTTTGTCAAACCAAGTGAAAAAAGAGACCAATGGCCTGACATATCCTCGTGATGATTCATGGGAATGGCATGGTGGTGCCTGATCTGGCTGCCCTCCCCTGTATCTTGAGTGCAATCAACCGCCCAAAATTAATTGGGAACTGAGACAGTAGACTTGCTATTAATACTGCCCTATCTTTGGTCAGAGTGTCATCACCCATAGTTAGCATTAGCTGTATATGTACATCTCTTTACTAGAACTTGTATGATGGGCATGGCCTCCGAGAAGGATGGTGGCTCCTTGTCAGTTATCCCAGATGCTAACCAACCCTGTTAAAACTTCCGGTTATTCAGCTTGTGAGTGTATTCAAAAGTAGTTGTTGGTGTAATATATTCAGGCCCAAAACAAAAGTGATTTATGGTTCATTCTGAGATGTCAATGTCTGTACCTGGGAGGTGCACCCTGTCTAGAGCCGAGAGTGACTTTAGTGGTGTGTCCTTTGACACACTACTCTGTATAGTGGCCAGGTAGGCAGCATAGAACTCTCGAACTAATGTGGGGTAGTATTGACCTAGTGAGTCACTCATCCAGTCGAGCTGATAGTGTTTGTATAAGGCATAGAGTGTCAGATACTCAACAAGGCCTGCTGAATTGATTCTGATATCATCGGCAGTCCCCCTGTTTTGATAACCCCACTTACTTTACTCTATCCTTGCATTGTAGATCTTTTTCATACTTGCAACACCCCGCTGAATGCTGTCCCAGTACTGGTTGTCCTTTTGCCTCTGTTCATTTAACCTTTGTTGTTTGGCGATGGGGATAAAACTTCCTGAAGCCTCGGGTTAGTGGTCAGAATCAGATGAGGATGAAGATGATGAACCCCCCTCTTAAGACTAGGATGGTTCAGGTCTAAGGCTCACTCACTGCACCCTCCATCGAGTTTGAGGCTGCACTAGTGGGGAAACTTCTTGTTTGCATTCTTTCAGTTCATCTACTAGTCGGGTTTGTATTTCTTTTCCCCGACAAGCTGGACCCCGACTATTGCCTCCTAGGTTTGGTGGATTTTTACGAACCATACATGCATTGAACATGTTAGTATCCACACTAAACCAGTAGGTACATACTATTAAAAGCCTGAAATGGTCAAGGCAACGGTCCATTCTTGGAGAAGACGGATTGTATCCTTACCTGTCTTGGCTAAATAGAAACCCAGGAAAAACAGATCATTAAAACGATTGAACTAACGGTCCATTCTTAGGTGAAACAGACCGTTTCTTCAGCCATTTTGGCAAACAAAAACCAGTATGAATTTTTAATTAAAATGCTTAGTAAAATAATCTGTTTTATGTTGAAATGGTTTGTTCCTCCATCCATTTGGCAACACAAAGAACATAAAAATATTCAACCTTTCATTATTCTTCAATAAACGATCAAGTGTTGGTATAGCAAGTCGTTTCATGAGTCAAAATGATGATCAGGAATCCCAAATTCCAAGTTTTTACCCCCACGATTAAGGTTGTAATCCGTAGAGTACTTCTATGGGTCTTAATACTAACCGTGGGGAGAGAAAACTAACAATTTGGGATTTTTCATACAAGGGAAAAAATCAAATAAATACACTATGATCATCAGAATTGCAAGAATGTAATCCTCCCGTAATCACCAACCTAATTACAGATACAATAATAATTATTACCATGGTACTCAGACTTCCCATGAGTTCTACCAAATTTCAAAATGAAGTATCCATCACCCAATTTCATACCTAATTAGCGAAACATCATGCATCCAACCCCTCTCTATCTCCCTTTTCAATTCTAGCTACTAGGGTTCCTTAATTCACAATCATCAACCACATGAACCCAAGTCTTTAATTAGAGAGATAGAATAAGGGTTGTACACCCTATAGCAATCAAAAGGAGTAAGTAGGACAAAAAATACATACCTAATAAGTTTGATGAAGAGAAAGATGGGGATGGGATCGGGGGTCAGTTGTGCCTTTGTGCAGTGGTGATGGAGGAGAAAAATAAGAAGTCAAAGAAGAAAGAAAGCAATTTGAGGGAGATACAGATCGAAGGAGTTGAGGGATAGAAAGGAAGTGGGAGAGGGATTTATGGTATGTGGGAACTTAAAGGGGTGGTTACCATGCGTGAATGGGAGAAGGAAATTTAAAACAGGTAATTTAAACCCTTTGAATCTCAATTTTCCATTTTTATAATTTTTTCCTCTCAAAACAGTGCATAAAATGAACCAATCTTTGAAGGAACAGACTATTTTGGTGGCCGTTCCGCCTTATCCCAAACCTGTGGCTTCTATCTTTTTGGAAGTTACAACGGATGACAAAATGGTCCATTTTCAGTGAAAATGGTCCATTTTGTCCTCCGTTGTGCTTTACCTTATTTTATGTATTTCATCAACTTTATTAACTTCTTGCCTCTATCCTTCTCTGCACATTGAACACCCATAACTTTATTTCAACTACAAAAATAAACACTATAAATAAAAAGAAAGCACTAAACTTGGGTTGCCACCCAAGTAGCGCCTGATTTAACGTCACGACCTGACACGTTACCCACGATTATTCTGGCACCGGTCCATCCTTGAGACAAAGTTCCTTAATAATTTTGTCACCATCAGGAATGCCAAGGTAATGTTTCACCCGTTGGCCATTAACCTTGAATGTCCGAGAACGATCTTCAGACTCCAACTCAACTGCTCCATATGGAGACATGCTTATGACCTTGAAAGGTCCAGACTATTTAGATTTAAGATTTCCCCGGAACAACTTCAACAGCGAATTAAACAGCAACACAACATCTCCAGGTTGAAATTCTCTACACACAATCTTCCTATTATATACCACTTTTATTTTCTCTTTGTATAGCATTGCACTTTCATATGAGTGAAATCATAACTCCTCTAATTCAGTCAGTTGTGACACCCTGAACTTTGCAACCTCCTCCAAGTCATGATTTTGTTTCTTCAATTTCTAAAGTGCTTTGTGCTCTAGTTCCACCAGTAAGTGACATGCCTTTCCAAACACCAATCGGTATGGAGATATGCCAATTTCGGTCTTGTATGCCATGCGATATGCCCACAGAGCATTATCCAGATTTTGGGACCAATCTGTATGGTTCGCATTGACAGTCTTAGCCAATATTCTCTTGATCTCTCTGTTGGACACTTCGACCTGTCCACTTGTTTGACGATGGTAAGGGAAGGCTACCTTGTCCTTAACTCCGCACTTTTCAAGTAGCCCAGAAAATTATTTATTACAGAAGTGAGAGCCACCTTCACTAATTATGGCACGAGGTGTGCAAAAATTAGTGAAGATGCTCTTCTAGAGAAAATCGATGACACTTCTAGCTTTATTATTTGATAAAGCAATTGCCTCCACCTAATTGGAGACGTAGTCAACTGCAACCAGGATGTACTTCATGCCTTGAGAACTAACAAAAGGTCCCATGAAGTCGATCCCTTACACGTCAAAGAGATCAAATTCTAGCATAAAGTTTAAAGGCATCTCATGCCTCCTTGATATGGTTCCCTGTCTTTGGCATTGATCACAACTCCTTGCAAGTTAATTCGCATCATTGTACAATATTGGCCAATAGTAGCCATATTCCAATACCTTGGCTTCTGTTCCCCGAATGGTGACTCCCTACTAGAGAGTCATGACATGTTTTCAAGATGGGGAGGATCTCATCTTCAGAGACACATCTCCGGATAATATTATCTGCACAAATCCTGAATAGGTAAGGTTCCTCCCAGTAGTAATGTCTGACATCTCGCAAGAACCGCTTCTTTTGGTAGTTCTTGACATCTTCTAGTATCACACCTGCAACTAGAAAATTAGCATAGTCAACATACCAAGGGAATGTTTCATGGGACACAACCAACAACCTCTCGTCAGGAAAGGTATCATCAAGATCAAGATCCTCAGTTGGATGTGCATTCTCCTCTATCGCGACAAGTGGTCCGCAACTTGATTTTCTGTCCCTTTTCTATCCTTTACCTCAGAATCAAACTACTGTAGCAATAATACCCATCTGATCAACCTAGGATTTGCATCCTTCTTTGACATTAAGTATCGGATGGCTGCATGATCAGTGTATACCACCACTTTGGATGCCAAGAGATATGCTTTGAATTTCTCAAACGCATAGACGATGTCCAACATCTCTTTTTTGGTCACCATATAATTTCGTTGTGCTCTATTTAATGATTTGCTCATATAGTATACTGGATGCATGATCTTGTTATAGCGTTAGTCAAGAACGGCCCCAACAGCATACCCTCTGGCATCACACATCAACTAAAATGGTAGGGACTAATCTGGAGCCACAATAATTGGTGCCTTTGTCAACCTGTGTTTCAACTCCTCAAATGCCTTCAAGCACTGTTCATCAAAATTAAATAGTGATTCCTTTTCAAGAAGCCTGCTGATAAACCCTCAAATCGTACTCCCTAAAGATGGAGGCACGATAATCGTCCAGGAAAACACATTTATAAGTACTCAACAGGTTTCAGGGTCGTACCCACAGAGACTTGGCGATAGCAATATGAAGATTGTAGTGAAATGACTTTAACAGGAGAGTAATTGTTTAAAAACACGAAACTAAAAGATTGGGAGAATTGGGATTCTGTCACAACAATCACAATTCGTATTAAAGCAAGAAAGTAAAATGGGTGTACCTAATTGTGTAGGTGACTAGGGATGTGTATCCAATGGGGCTTTAATGTGGGATAGGGTGTTTGTCTATTCACACTTATTTTCACTCATTGACATAGGTAGCCTTGGTCATGGGTGTGGTTGTTTATCTCACGATCAAAACCCATATATACGATAATCCCAGTTAGAGGACTATCGGATAAATCAAGAAACAACCAAGATCAAGCTTGGGGAGGTCACATTATCTATAGCTTAGACCCTTAAGTGGGTGATTTCGTAGATATGAGCTATTTCTAGCCTCAAATCTGAATGGAATCCCAAGTTCCTAGTAGTAATATCATATCCAAAACCATGAAATTTTCTTTCAAGCAACAACATAGTGAAGTAATGAAGATTAATGTTTGCAACCACCAATTTTAGGATTAAAACTCGGTGAAACTACTAGAATCATGTCAAATAAGAAATGATAAGTAAGAATAAGCAACACCCACACCCATTTGTAAAGAACCCATTATCAACACATCTCTAGACAATTGAAATTAGCCACTCATAGCCAAGGAAAGAGATATACCAAATGGGTAAGTCAAAATCCTTTTCATTCAAGTGTAACTTCAAGTTCTATGCTCAATTTGAGTACACAAATGGTTAACCATGATTTTGAAAAAAGAATAGATTGAAACCTTCTTCTTCTTGGAGAGGAAAACTTTTTCTCAAAGGTAAAAGCTCTTCAAAATATTCAAGACTAAAGAATGTTATTTACAATTGTGCCTAAATTGGCCTTTTATACTTCCCCAAAATATCACTAATTTAAGGACAAAATTGCCCTTCAGGTGGTGTACGGCGCGATGTACAGTTCGCACGTCAGCATGTGCGTGTCACGCACCTTCTTCATTTGAACCAGTGACTCAGCTGACTTGGGAGACGTCATGCGAAGGGGGTGAAGTTTCCACAATGAGTTGTGTGCATCGCACAACGGCCGCACCCCATGATCGATTCTTCAGGTAATTCAAAGCTTCATGCGGTGAGTGGTGAGGAACGCACCATGGCTTATGCGTGTCGCACAAGTACCGTATCTTAGGGAAGAATCTTTGTATTTTTCGATCACTTCACACTTCACTCCTTTTAAGCTCTTTTTGGTTCCATTTCCTTGTTTTCCATCTTTGATCACAAGTACCTGCATAGACATCAATAAAAGCCATAAGAACCTCTAAATCTATTTAAAACATAGCAATAATTCATGTATAGAGGCTCAATAAGTTGGTAGGTTATTGACTTATCAAACCCCCAAACTTGAACTATTGCTTGTCCTTAAGCAAGATACTTACAAGGCTAGAAATGAATTATGCTCTAGATTTAATTAAGGCACAAAGGAATAATCTATACTAAAAGTTAAGAAAGAGAATAAACAAAAAGACTCAAACAAAAGTCTCAACTACAATGCTCATCTCAATTTGAACCATTACAAAATTAAGGCAATTGGTCATTTCAAAACCTTTTTCAAAAAGACTTCATTTCTCATTTAAAACTAAGGCAATTTGATCATTCAAAAAATACATTTAAGCTTCTCAATTCATTGGCATGGACCGTCAAGGTTTGCCTCAAGATTCACCACATAACTTGTCTCATTCATTCCTCTCAATTAAAATAGAGACTTCATGTTTCAATTCGAGTGCATTATGCCACTCACCGCAAGAGAGAATCCTACTCACAATCATGAAATTCTCAAAACCATAGGATTATAGGATAACCAAGAATACTCTCACTCTCTCAAGGAAGTTCAAGTGCACATACGTCGAACCATAGGCTTGTCTTTCATGTAAATCACCACTAATGTAGGGTAGCCAAGCTCGGAATCACCAAGGACTTGCGAGTTACGATGTTGTCTAGGGATAAGGTGAGGATTTCATGTGGTTCAAGTGTCTACACCTCCCTAACGCTCTTTGTTATCATTTCGAACACCGCTCATATTTTTAGATTTCAACTTCACCTTATTTCTCCCTCACACAACCCAAGATTCACCTTTTCAATCATAATCATTCAACTCCTTGTATCGCCTTCATTTGGTAGCACCTAAATTTTTCTTTTCATTTTTTGCTCATTAGATTGTCTTTTGGAGCAATTTTCAATTCAACCTAAGGTGCTACCTTGCACTTGAAGTGCATTCCTTTTATTCTCCTCATTTTATCGCATACACCCCCAAACTTAGGCATTTGCCTATGTTATCTTTTCATTCGCCCCCAAAGTTAGGCCCTCAACCTACTTTTTACTTTCAAGCAATTAGGGAGGACGGGTACTAAGATAAAGATTCAAAAAGGTCAAGGTATTAACAAAGTGCAAAAGAACGGTTGCAAGCTCAAAGGGGTTCACTAGGATTGATGTCATGGGAAGTCATTTAGGTGAAGTGGCTATCAAAAAAGGACTAAGGTCATTTTCCAAGCTCGGTAACACCTAGAATTTCTTCTTGAATCACATTCAGGGCAAGTTCTAGATGACACATATGCACGAGAATCAAGGTAAAGCCTCACCATGCAAGGCATCATGCCATATGACTTCTTTCATTGGTCTTAAAATCAATTAGGACAAATGACTTTCGACAAGCTATTCTGAGTTCATTACATACTCGTTTATGAGTCAATCAAGCCAAAGCGAGAGTGTGCAAGTCATGATAAGAGAATGCTTTCCTCAAAAAATCATTTCCCTTCTTCCTTTTATTTCAAAAACAATTTGGCAAGGAATTTTTTTTGGGGGTCTATTTCGAGACAAACAACTACGTACTCAATTTTAAACTAAAACTTGACATTTTCCCTTAAGAAAGTTGCCTCTCAATCTATCATAGGAAAACACCAACCCGGTTCGACACCAAAAACAAAAGAAAAAGAAAGATAAAGAAAACTTTTGCTCCTTGGGAAAGAATCGTGGAATTAAGAAAACCCTCGGAGTTTATTGCTAAACTACTATTAATAAGGCGATAACCGAATTTTGCGCTCATGATTCATTTAAGAACAAGCCTTGATGTAGGACTTTAGCGCATTTACAAAGTACGAGTAGTAAGACAATCGGGCATGTAAGACCAACCTGGCAACACAATATCAACAACAAAAATCAAGCCCGATGAGAGGACAATTAAGCTCAAAACAAGCCAATCATAAACAAAAGGCTCGGCAAGGGGAATAAGCATCACAGTCATCTAAAATATTCACGACAAGGGACAAATCAAATCTAGCATAACTAAAAATTCCAACAAGGCCCAGCAAGGGAAATAAAAACAATATCTCAAGCCCAATCACGGGAAACCAACAAAAAGCAAGTAAAGCCACCCCTTCCCACAAAAGAAGCATTGACCTCAATGCTAATAGCTCAAGGAAAAAAAGGTGGAACTCCCTGAAGGACTAGGCCTCATCATCATCATCATCCGTAGCTGGTTCATCATCACCAGGTAACTCCTCCTCATTATCCATAAGGGACTCCAATAAGTTATTCAGGGGGCCAGGAATGGTGCGAGGTTGAGGTAGGGTATTCAAATCTACCTCTTCGACTGGAGACTTACCTATATCCTTCTTGAGGTCCTTTTGGAGCATCTTGATATATTTTTCACAAACATCCACCCTTTTGAAAAGAGTGGACACTTTCTCCACAACTCCTTTGATGGCCCTCTTCACTCCCCTCTCAATAAATCCTGGTAGATCATTTGACAAATCCCTCAATTGCCTCACATGATTTTAAGTTTTTTCAACCATATCTTGGAGCCCACTTTTAGATACTTGCTCTCTAGGTGCATCGGCAGTATGTGTGTGTTTCTAAAGTAGGAAGAGAAGGAGAGGAGGCATGTAATTCAGCATCAGAGTAATCATCCTCATCTTCCACGAAATCCTCTTTCCTACGCTTTTTGTAATGAGGAGCATCCCAATCAGTTTTTTTATCAATATCTAGCACACGAATGGATGGAGTAGGGGCTTCAAAGTCAAAGTAAGGAACGCTAGCGTGTGCACAAAGTTTACTGATTAACATTGGAAAGTAGAATGCATCACAACCCCTACACGCCTTCCTTTTTATCACCAAGGTGATGACCTCACCAATGTTAATATGATCCCCTACCATGATAGTAGCTATAAGAATGGCCCCATCACATGTGACCTTTTGGTCGTTCTGAGATCAGGTGAAGCGAGAGCGAACAAAATCATACCATAGGTGCACCTCAAAGTACAAAGTCTAGCATAAGATTTTACCCCCTAAAGTATCCCAGAGAGGTTCATCAGGAGCAATGATAGGATCCATCCATTCAAGAGGTTTGCGCTTGAGAAGTAGCTTATCCATGAGCTAAGGGGATGGTTCAATGAGAGTGCTCCAATAGATAGCATTAATTGCAGCGAGGGTGATTTTGATTTCTTTACCCCGCACAAAAACTAAGTCCACTGTGGGGAATGTTTCACAACCCCCTTTGTAGCCTTTAGCATCTTGTGTGGCTTGGTATGAGGCAAAGAACTCCCGGACTAACTCCTTGTAGTAGTTTCTAGGTACCTCTAGAAATGGTTGCCACTGTCGGTTGGAAAACTGAGTGGGGATGTTGGGGAGGTTATCCCCCACTGCATCCAGGTTAAAGCTTTACTCTTTATTGAAGGACCTACCAATATCACGATCATAAATTACCTTCATGCCCTTCATTCTGAACCAAACCCTCTCCTTCTCTACGACTTGATCACGGGAAGATGAGACTTTTTTCCCCTTTGAGGTTGGGTTGGTAGAGGGGGGAGCTGTCTGCCATCGTGAGCTCCTCTCAGCATTACCTATGGTAGAAGACATGTTCTACATATAGAGATTGTGAGCCAAAAAAAAATAATCTAAAAATAAATTAGAAAACTACAAAGGATGGGATGAAATGGACTAGAAAAACAAAGTTGGTGACTGATGGCTCGTGCAGACCACATACAAAATGTAGAAGAAGGAGTGTGCATCGCATGTGCTATCACATGATCTAACAGAATCCTACAGGGATTCTTCCATCAAGGTGCGAAGCTGGTGCGGTCTTCACCAGCCAAAGTGAATTGCACTATGCTTTACCCCTCGAAGTAGTAAACTGGCTGTCTTTTTTAACATAGTGCGATGCCTTGTGCGACCCGCACATCAAGATCTATGCATCACATGCAAAATGCACAAAGGAACAACTAGAATTTTTGGTTCCTTGTGTTTTTGTAAATTATGAATGTTATCCGTAGATCAAGATGTACTTAGGCACTGGCACAACACAAAAAACCAACAATATTTAAACAAAGGGAGCAAGGGATATCATGACCAATGAAAATTCGAGAAACGCTCAAATCATACTCCACAAAGATGGAGGCACGACGATCGTCAAGCAAAACACATTTATAAGTACCCAACAGGTGTCGGGGTCGTACCCACAGGGACTTGGCAATAGCAATATAAAGATTGAAGTGAAATGACTTCACTAGGAGAGTAATTGTTTAAAAACACGAAACTAAAAGATTGGGGGAATTGGGATTCTGTCACAACAATCACAATTCGTATTAAAGCAAGAAAGTAAAATGGGTGTACCAAATTGAGTAGGTGACAAGGGATATCATGACCATAAACATCTGGGTACTCAGACATCTCCGGATTTCCATTGACAAAATCAAGCAAGAAAAGTACTTAACGACTTCCCTTAAGATGGACGTTACCCCGTCTGTCATCGGGAACATCAAGCCTTTACTTGCAAAAATAGGCACCAACAAACTTAGCAAAAATTAACCCCTCCCCGCACAAGATCATACACCCAAAGATAATTTGCAACAATTAATCATGGTCATACAAGTAGCAAAATTCAGCCCTAACAATCAATTCACAACAAAACTTCATGACGAATGACGATTTGCCCTTAAGAATGACGTCACCCAATCTATCATCGGGCCAAACAATTCATCAATCACAAGTGGGTTAATCAGACTTCACCCAAAACTCAGATATCAAGGCTAAAAATGACTACCAATCAACATGCATTAACAGAATTTAAGTTCTACCAAGTTGACAATAAGAAAAATTATCAATACAACTCAGAATTGGGGACCCAAAATTTTCGGATCTCACCCAAAATCAACATGGAAATTCTATTAAGCATGCTTCACAATATGAGTTCCCAAACTTCATAAAAATGAGTATTTAACATTGGAGAACTTACCATAAGTGAAGATTAAGAAGAGGGGAGTGAAAATTGAAGCTTTTTAGAGTGCAACAATGGTGACCCAGTTGACTTACCCAGATAGATGACAGTGGCGGCATGAAGGAGTATTGGTGGTGATTGTGGGAGAGAAGAAGAAGATTTTGGGAGAAGTCATAGGATTTGTGGAAGGTTTTTGGAGAGAATTTTGAGAGTTGGAGAGAAAATATGGTGAAGGTGGTGAAAGAGGCAGAATATAAAGATAAAAGAAAAAGAAAAGTTGAGCTGGGTCATCTCCGAGCCAGGTCGATCAACGGTCTAGGTCAATTAAAATTCAAATCTACCTTTGGTGCGCCACGACATGCGATTCTCACAAGCCCTTGTGCGGACCGCATGTCATTTTACATATCACCTTTTTCTCCCTTGGGTTTTCCCAGTCTTTTGGTCTACAATGCGATAGAGGTGAGATGCACACTTGGGCTCGTGCATATCCGCACAGCCCAGTGCACATTACCTCCAAGATTTTCATTTTCTCCTAGGTTTCTATTTTGTTTTGCAGTGAGCTGTGTGACACGCATAATTTTTTCTGCGGTCCGCAAAGTCCTCCGCACAGCCTTGTTTTCACTTGTCCATTTTTCCATTCCTGGCATACCCTAAGAACATACCTAAAACAACAAAAGATAACCAAAAACAAAGTAAAGAAACTTTGGTTTCCTCCTAAGCAACACTTGATTTAACATCGCGACTCGATGATGCTACTCAAATCACTCATTGTTTGGATTGGTGATGGTATCACTGGGAAGCGTCCCCTTCATCCTCAGGTTTATTTGGCTTAATCGGTGGTTCATTTATGCCTCAACATACTTGATCGAGGCTGAGTGAGAGCTCATAGTTTGATGAGGTGTTGAAACTTAACTCTTTAGCTCACTCACTCCAGTATTTATTGTATCCACCTTCTTGAGAACTAAGGATAACATGTCCTCTAGCTTGGAATGATCGGGGTTTCTTGTTCCTGATTAGTAGAGAGAGTCCTCTTTTTTCAGTGATATATAGGGATTAAAGCTCCGATGATTGAAGCGATCACCATCTTTGTCTCTATCCCTCCAATTTCCGTCCCTTTTTTTATCTCTTATCCAACCTTGGTTCTCCTTCCTCGGTTGATAATACCCAGGATGAGAACCCACTGACACAAAAAAAAGTTTACCATCGACAACTGTCATCAACTCAACATCACTCGCATTGATTTTTGGTGTACTCACAACATTCACCGTCTTAGCACCACCAACTCCCATTACATGCTTGGCCATAAAATCAATTTGTGTCATCATCTTTGCCCATGTCTAATCTTGCTCCTTATCTCTCTTCCTCATTTCATTGGTCAAGATGGATGAGGGTCCTCCCAAAGTTGGCACATCAACTTCTCTCATATGCCAAGCTTCGTTGGTCTTGGTCATTCGCTCTAATAAAACCAAGGCAATGGGAAACTCTAAGTCCATGAAAGTACCACCTCAAAGGTTGTCAACCACTGACTTATTCATAGAGTTTAACGAACGATAGAAGCTTTGTAGCAATACGTTGTTTGATAACTCATGGTTAAGACATAAGAGATGCTTCTTTTTTAACCTTAACCAAACCTCGTTTAGAGGCTCATCCGGGAGTTGCCTAAAGTTGGTAATCTCGTCTCTTAGCTTCATAATTTTAGATAGAGGAAAGAATCTCGATGTAAATTCCTCAACCAACTAGATCCGAGAGGTGATAAAATCATATAGCAATTCTTTCAACCACGTTGTAGCTTCCCCCATCAAGGAAAAGGGGAATAGGCGCAATCAGATGGATTCTTGGGAGATATTTTTAATGATGTATGGTTGGCAAATCTGCATAAAATTCTGGATAAGCCGGTTGGAATCTTCATGTGCCACCCCACCAAATAGGCCCTTTATTTGGATTAAGTGGAGCATGGTGCTAGTCACGTGAAAGACAATATTTCCCACCATGGGGGGTAGGAGTATTGCACCCACACCCCCTTGTATCACAGGATCACCAGCGTTGGCATCCATAATGTCGCCAACGCTCTCATTGTCGTCGGCTATGCTCATAGGTTAGCCTAAACAATCAGAACACAAACAACAAACAAAAGTAAAAGAAACAAGCACTCTCATGGTGACTTCAAATAAACAATAAAAAATAGCTATCAAATAAAGTCCCCAACAATGGCGCCATTTTTGATAAACGCTAAAATTGTACTCCCCAAAGATGGAGGCACAATACCCAACAGGTGTTGGGGTCATACCCACAGAAACTTTGCAATAGCAATATGAAAATTGTAGTGAAATGACTTCGCTAGGAGTGTAATTGTTTAAAAACACGAAACTAAAAGATTGGAGGAATTAGGATTCTGTCACAACAAACATAATTCGTATTAAAGCAAGAAAGTAAAATCGGTGTACCAAATTGAGTAGGTGACTAGGGATGTGTATCAAATGGGGCTTTAATGTGGGATAGGGTGTTTGTCTATTCAAACTTATTTTCAATCATTGACATAGGTAGTCTTGGTCATGAGTGTGGTTGTTTATCTCTCGATTAAAACCCACATATCTGATAATACTAGTTAGAGAACTATTAGTTAAATTAACAAACAACCAAGATCAAGCTTGGAAAGGTCACACTATCTCTAGCTTAGACCCTTAAATGGGTGATTCCGTCGATATGAGCTATTTCTATCCTCAAATCTGAATGGAGTTCCAAGTTACCAATAGTAATCTCACATCTAAAACCATGAAATTCTCTTTCAAGCAATAACATATTCAAGTAATGAAAACAACCACGAATTTTAGGATTAAAACTTGGTGAAACTACTAGACCCATGTCAAATAAGCAATTATAAACAAGAATAAACAACACGCACACCCATTTGTCAAGCACCCATTATCAACACATCCCTAAACAATTGAAATTAGCCACTCATAGCCAAGGAAAGAGATATACCAAATGGGTAAGTCAAAATCCTTTTCATTCAAGTGTAACTTCAAGTTCTAAGCTCAATTTTAGTACACAAATGGTTAACCAAGATTTTGAAGAGAGAATAGATTGAAACCCTCTTCTTCTTGGAGAGGAAAACTTGTTCTCAAAGGTAAAAGCTCTTCATAATATTCAGGACATAAGAATGTTATTTACAATTGTGCCTAAATTGAACTTTTATACTTTCCAAAAATGTCACTAGTTTCTGGACAATATTGCCCTTCGGGTGGTGTACGACCCGACGTGCGGTTTGCACGTCAGCATGTGTGCATAACACACCTTCTTTATTTAAACCAGTAACTCAGCCGACTTTGGAGATGCCATGTGAAGTAGGTGTGGTTTTCATTATGAGTTGTGCACATCGCACAATGACCACACCCCATGACAGATTCTTCAGGCAATTCCAAGCTTCATGCGGTGAGTGGTATGGAATGCACCATGGCTTGTGCATGTCACACAAGCGCCGCATCTCAGGGTAGAATCTTGGTCTTTTTTTATCACTTCACACTTCACTCCTTTTAAGCTCATTTTGGTTCCTTTTCCTTGTTTTCCATTTTTTATCACAAGTACCTATATAGACATCAATAAAGGCCATAAGAAACTCTAAATCTATTCAAAACATAGAAATAATTCATGTATAAAGGCTCAATAAATTGGTAGATTACTGAGTTATCACCTGTATATTGGCGTGGAGGTTTTATAAAAGTCTTTGATGAATCTTCTGTAAAACCCCGCATGCCCCAAGAAACTTCTAGTGGTGGTAGTTTGGCAATGATGACAATCTTAGCTTTGTCCACCTCGATTCCCTTTTTGGGAACCTTGTGTCGTAGAACGATGTGCTCCTGTACCATAAAATGGCATTTCTCCCAGTTGAGCACTATATTGGTCTCCTCATATCTTGCCAGAACCTTCTCAAGATGATCCAAACAGTCTTCAAAAGTTTCACCTATGACTGATAATGGGAGAAAAAAAAGAATTGAGAATCTCAAAAAAATCTCTTTTTTTCCCCAACGACAAAGGAACTTACGGGCAGGGCATTTTCATGGGCCCAATCACTCTTAGACTAGCAAGTCAAACATAAACACCTCTAGATAATATTCAACTATATCAGAGAATATAGATATCATGCATCTATGAAACATGGCAGGAGCATTCATAGACCAAAGGGTATTCGACTGAATGTAAATGTCCCATATAGACAAGTGAACGTGGTCTTTTCCTGATCCTCTAGTGCAATATTTATTTGGTTGTATCCGGAGTAGCCATCAAGGAAGCAATAATAAGCTCGCCCAGCCAACCTATCTAGCATTTCATCAATGAAAGGCATGGAGAAATGGTCCTTACAGGTTGTTACATTAAGCTTCCGATAATCCATACATACACGCCATCTAGTAACTGTTCTGGTTGATATGAACTCATTTTTGGAGTTCTCCACAATAGTCACACCTCTCTTCTTGGGCACACACTACACTGGACTAAACCACGGACTATCAACAATGGGGTATACCACCCCCACATCTAGCCACTTGATAATCTCCTTTTTCACCACCTCCTGCATAGCTTGGTTGAGTCTCCTCTGGTGTTCAACACTGGGCTTGCTATCATCTTCCAACTTAATTTTGTGCTCACATTGTCATGCCCTGAGGTTACCCCCTAGACATAACACGAGACCTGGGACCACAAGTAATCAAGCTAACCATTGGTCATAGGATAACTCAGGTATATCAATTTGGCATAGCAGAAGTATATTAAGAATTAGATAACTCAATCCATAAGATAAACATCAAGAGGAACATGATTCGAAAGAGACCCTAATATTGTCTATGTCTGAAAAGCCTATACACATGAAATAAGGAGTTGCTAGGACAATACCCTAGCTAACTCTAGGTACGAAAGTAAATATTCAAAACTAGCTAAAGTCATAACTAGCCCTCGAACAAAAACGACTCACCAACACTTACTGGATACATCCTGTGGACTCTAGCCACGTGCCTGAGAGAGGGAACCTGAATCTGCATCACCAAGAGGATGCAACGCAAAATATGCGTCAGTACTATAGGATGTACCGAGTATGTGAGATATGCATAAGCATGATAAAAACATACTTAAAACATGTTTAAGATGAGCTCATTCATAAAAAAGATATTATAAGAAATTATCAAGATAAAGGACCTAAAACATAAAGTAAAGTCAAGGTTCCAAGTAAAGTATCATATAACTTCATAGCTTGAAAATAATCATGTGGGAGTTTCTCTAAACTGACATAAACCATGCTGAGTATATGTAGTCCAGTGTCATGCACCCACACTGAAAAAGGTTGTCCTAACCGGCCAAGGTTAGAACCATGTCATAAGGATCCTTTCATAAGTCATGGAGGGCAACCTACGATGGCAGCGTAGTTTTGGACTTAGGTTATCTAGAACTCTCATCGCTCGGTGCTAAATACTACTCTCAAAACATATAACATGAGGCTCACATATATGTTGAATATCTAGATGTCAAAACTTGTTCATAAACATGTTCATAACACAGATCTCCATACTACTCATGAATCTTGGTTTAGAAAATAATTCATGAGCGTAGATGGCACATCAGGTGTCTTGCATTGCATAATAGTTCATAAATTGAAAATTTGCATGGCACTGGTTCAATTTCATAATAACATATACTTTCATAAAACATAGGAACAAGACATGCACTTGCTTGAAATTCATGAAAACATACTATCAAATACCCAATTTACTTGAATTAATTTATGCATGTAGAATTTGCCATAATTAACCTTCAATTTGAAGTAGGAGTTCATATGTAAGACCCCATGCAAAATTTATGCAATTTAGTAGTAATTTCATAATAAAATCATGAGAAGACAATTTATAGCAAAACCCATAAGAATTGGGTAAGAACCCTAATTTGAATGTTCATGAAATCAATATAAAAATTAGGGATTTTTGGGCACAAGGGTTAAAGGACCCATTGTTGGATACCCACATACCTTGATTGAAACTAACCCACTTGAAATTGTAAAGAAAAGGAAACTTGAACTTGGAGCTTGAGACTTGGAGCTTGAAAGAGTTCTTTTCCTTTTTGGGAGGTGAATCACGTAATGAGAAGGGAATTAGGCTAATAGGTTTAGAAATCATGCTAAAAATGGTCAAAGCAACCTCACTCCAGAGTTAAAAAGATGGGTAATGACTAAAATACCTTTGGAACATAATTAGGAAAAAGCTGGAAAAAATTGACTTTCAAGGACCACGAACGGATTCCACGATTCATAGACCAAACCACGGCTCGTGGTTTCCACCCATCATTCCTGGCCAAAAAGATAAGCTGCAGAAACCAAACTATTGGTCAACAGGACGAACCCATAAAATGGACCACGAGTCATAGACCCAAGTCGTAATTCCTGGGGACTTAGCTGGTCTCTGATTCAATATCACGAGTGGACACTATGATCCATTGTTCAGACTACGGGCCATAGAAGTCACTCGTGGTTCCTGAGGAAATAGGAAACCCTCAGATCAAGTTCCACGAGTTGACTTTACGGTCCATAGAATTAACTACAAACCGTAGAACTAACTCGTGGTTCTCAGACCAGAGGTTAACCTGCAAAAGGCATTCCACGGTTCCATTCCACAACTCATGGTTCCGACCACGGTCTGTAGTTTGGACCCGTAATTCCTGGGAACATGAAATGTTTTAGAGATTCAAACTTAGAAAGCTTGTTCAATTTCTGAGGTGTTACAATATCTCCCCCTTGGGATCATTTGTCCTCAAATGAAGACTAAGCAAGGAAAAATGGAGAGAAAATAACCCAACTAACAAACAACAAAATAGGAAAGTTGAAGAATAAACATGAAACTGAACTTTTCAACTTAAAACATGATTGAACTAATTTCGAGAAACATGAACACCTACTAAAATCATGAGAAAAACTAATGGGGTAGGTTAGGAGGGACATACTAAGAAGGAAATTATTACCTCAAGCTGAAACGGAATTGGAAGGAAAGAGATGAGGGTACTTGGATTCCATGGCTGATTCTGTTTCCCAAGTAGCTCCCTCAACAAGTTGATTTCTCCAAAGAACTTTTACCGAAGCGACTTCTTTATTTCTCAACCTCCGAATATTATGATCAAGGATCTCTATGGGAACCTCCTCATAGGTGTCCTATCCTTCACACCTACATCCTCCAAAGGAACAATAAAGGTCGGATCACCAACACACTTCTTCAACAAGGAAACATGGAAAATCGGATGAACCGCTTCTAATATTGTTGGAAAATGCAACTAATAAGCAACGCTACCAACTCTCCTCAGAATCCGATAAGGACCTACAAAATAGGGACTAAGCTTTCCTTTCTTGCCAAATCTCATCACATGACACCTTCAGAATAACCCAATCATCAACTAAAAATTCTAACTCTCTCCTCCTCACATCCGCATATGATTTTTTTCAACTCTGAGTGGTCTTAAACCTCTCCCTAATAAGCTAAATCTTCTTCATAGTCTCATCCACCGAGTCTGGACCAATTAAAGTTACCTCACCTACCTCAAACTAGTTAATTGGAGACCTACACCTCCGACCATAAAGTGCCTCATAAAGAGCCATCTGGATGCTAGAGTGAAAGCTATTGTTGTAGGCAAACTCGATAAGAGGTAAGTGATCATCCCTATTACATTTGAAGTCAATCATGCAAGCTCTCAACATATCCTCCAAAGTTTGAATAGTACGCTATTCCTGGTCATCCGTCTGTGGGTGAAAAGTTGTGCTAAGCTTCACCTGAGTACCAAGACCTCTCTGAAACGGTCTCCAAAACTGAGAAGTAAACTAAGTATCTCTATTTGAAATGATAAACAAAGGGAAACCATGCAATCAGACTTTCGAGTAGGAAGGTCAATATCCTGAGTCATGCCACTAGGTCGCTCATGCTCTACCTTTACTTGCTGACAGTTGGGACACTTAGCCACAAAACTGGCTATGTCACTCTTCTTACCATTCCACAAATAGACTTCCAATAGATCACAGTACATCTTGGTGTCACCGGGGTGAATAGAATATCTAGAACTATGAGCCTCAGTCAAAATCTTCTATCTCAACCAATATACATTAGGCATACACAATCGACCTAATAGCGAAGCACACCATCACCCTCTTGGGAGAAAACCTCAACTCTTTGTTGATGGACTGCACCCTTTAATTTAAGAAAAATGGGATCAATGTCTTTCTTTGCCTTCACTATAGCTACCAAAGATGATTTGGAACCATTCTGAACAATAACACCACCTTCTGTTGAGTCCATAAGGTGAACTCCCAACCGAGCAAGCCTATAAATCTCCTTAACCAATTCCTTCTTTCCATCTTCGATTGAAGACATACTACCCAATGGCACTCTACTAAGTGCATCCGCCACAGTAATGGCCTTACCCGAGTGGTAAAGCACACTCTTGTCATAATCCTTATGAAGATCAATCCATCTTCTTTGTCGCAGATTCAATTCCTTTTGAGTGAACACATACTGAAGAATCTTATGATCGGTGAAAATATCCACATGCACACCATACAAGTAATGTCTCCAAAGGTTCAAAGCAAAGACAACGGCTGCTAACTCAAGATCATGAGTAAGGTAGTTCTTCTTATGATTCGTAAGTTGTCTTGAAGCATAAGCAATCACTTTACCATGCTGCATCAACACACAACCCAAAACAATCCTAGAAGCATTACAATACACAACAAAATCATCTAGGCCATTGGGTGGAGCTAACACTGGAGCTCTGGTCAATCTAGTCTTTAATTCTTGAAAGTTCTTCTCACAAAGGCCAAACCACTGAAATTTTACCTTCTTCTGAGTCAACCGAGTCAAAGGGGCAGTAATGGAAGAAAATCCTTCCACAAATCTCCTGTAGTAACTAGCCAAACCCAAAAAGCTCTTAATATCAGACAAGGAAGTGGGTCTAGGCCAGTTATTTACTGCCTTGATCTTTTGAGAATTAACTCGAATACCATCTCTAGTCACAATGTGACCCAGAAAAGAAACAGACTGCATCAAGAACTCACACTTGCTAAACTTGCAAGTAACTGCCGAACCTTGAGAGTTTGCAACACCATTCTCAAATGGTCTGCATGCTTCTCCTAACTCTGAGAATAGATAAGGATGTAATCAATGAAAACAATCAAAAACATATCCAAATATTTCTTGAAAACACGGTTCATCAAATCCATAAAGGATGTAGGAGCATTTGTTAAACCAAAAGACATCACAACAAATTCATAATGACCATACCGATTCTTGAAGGCTGTCTTTGGGATATCACACTCTCTAATACAAAGCTGATGATAACCGGATATAAGGTCAATTTTGGACAAGAAACTAGCACCCTGAAGATGATCGAACAAGTCATCAATCCTAGGGACGTGATAATAATTCTTAACTGTGACTTTGTTCAATTGACGGTAGTCAACACAACCTCAGGGAACCATCATTCTTTCGCATGAATAAGACTGGGGCACCTCATGAAGGAATGCTAGGCCTGATGAAACCCTTATCAAGAAGATCCTTCAACTGATCCTTTAACTCTTTAAGTTATGCAGGAGCTATTCTATAGGGAGGAATATAGATAGGATTTGTATCTGGAAGAAGATCGATCCCAAAGTCGATTTTCCGTTTGGGAGGGACTATAGGAAAATCTTTAGGAAACACTTCTGTGAACTCATTCACAACAGGAACAGACTGAAGGGATGGGGTTCCGGACTCCGTGTCCAACACCTGAACTATATGATAAACATAACCCTTAGAAATTATTTTCCTAGCTTTAAGATAATATATGAAATGACCTTTCGAGGATAGGGGACTACCTTGCCATTTTAAGACGGTTTCATTTGGAAACTTGAAACTGACAATCCGAGTACGATAATCAACTGAAGCATAACAAGCATACAACCAATCCATACCAAGAATAACATCAAAATCAGTCATCTATAACTCTACTAAATCCGCTGAAGTGACTCTATGAAGGACTGAGATAGGGCAATTTTGGTATATTCTTTTGGCTAGGACTGACTCACCAACAGGAGTAGAAATGCAAAAGGGTTCTAAAGGCAATGCAGGACAAGTTTTGAACTTGCATGCTATATAAGGGGTCACAAAAGATAAGGAGGTGTCGGGGTCCAACAAAGCACACACATCGAAAGAGAAGACTTTCAATATACCAGTAACAACATCTGGGGAACCCTCCTAGTCCAAATGAGAGGACATGGCATAAATACGATTCTGGCGCTGACTACCAGAACTAGAAGCAGTGCCCTACAAGGCTGGTAGACCTCCTGAAGCTTCTAGGGTAGACTGAGTTCTGCTACCACTCTGCCCCTTCTTAGCTGAAGGGAAATCTCGAATCCTGGGACCAACCTGACCACATCAAAAATAACCTTCTCTACCGGCTAGCCACTCACCGGGATGGTTGTTTCAACACTTGGTACAAATGGGGTAGGAAGGCCCCTTTGCACCACTCCCTTGAGAATAAGAGCCCGCACCTCTACCAGACTGATCATGATGAGGCCTGGAGGCCTGAGAAGGAGCACTAGAGGTAGAATACATAGGTCCTGATGACCTATTCTGAAAGGAAGATCGATGCTCCTCTTTGGACTTCTGATGACTTAATCTTGAACCCTCATATCTAACTCTTTTGTCCTCCCTAGTCATCTCTCTAATCTTGTCTCCCTTAATCTGGTGAGAAGATTTATAATTTTGGAAATGTTCATATCACTCAACAACATAGCAAACCTACACTCTTTCTTCACCATATCTGAAACCCCATAGATATATTTTCTCATATGATCATGCGGGTCTGCTACCATAGAGGGGGCATACCTAGATAGCTGAGTGAACTTCAAACTATACTCCTGAACAATCATAGATCTCTGTCTTAATTTCACAAACTCCTCAGCCTTTTCTTGCCTCAACTCTCAGGGAAAGAATCGGCTGAGAAAAGCCCTCTCGAAACACTCCCAAGTCATAGGCACCACGTCCCTAGCCCTAGATTTCTTCCATTGCGTAAACCAGATATGAGCTACATCCTTGAGTTGATAGGATGCCAACTCGACACAATCAACACAACCACTTGCATCAAAATCAACACCAACTCATTCACAACAGGAACAGACTGAAGGGATGGGGTTCCGGACTCCGTGTCCATCACCTGAACTATATGATAAACATAACCCTTATAAATTATTTTCCTAGCTTTAAGATAAGATATGAAACGACCTTTCGAGGATAGGGGACTACCTTGCCATTTTAAGACGGCTTCATTTGGAAACTTTAAATTGACAATCCGAGTACGATAATCAACTGAAGCATAACAAGCATACAACCAATCCATACCAAGAATAACATCAAAATCAGTCATCTATAACTCTACTAAATCCACTGAAGTGACTCTATGAAGGACTGAGATAGGGCAATTTTGGTATATTCTTTTGGCTAGGACTGACTTACCAATAGGAGTAGAAACGCAAAAGGGTTCTAAAGGCAATGCAGGACAAGTTTTGAACTTGCATGCTATATAAGGGGTCACAAAAGATAAGGAGGTGTCGGGGTCCAACAAAGCACACACATCGAAAGAGAAGACTTTCAACATACCAGTAACAACATCTGGGGAACCCTTCTAGTCCAAATGAGAGGACATGGCATAAATACGATTCTGGCGCTGACTACCAGAACTAGAAGCAGTGCCCTACTAGGCTGGTAGACCTCCTGAAGCTTCTGGGGTAGACTGAGTTCTGCTACCACTCTGCCCCTTCTTAGCTGAAGGGAAATCTCGAATCCTGGGACCAACCTGACCACATCAAAAATAACCTTCTCTACCGGCTAGTCCCTCACCGGGATGGTTCTTTCAACACTTGGTACAAATGGGGTAGGAAGGCCCCTTTGCACCACTCCCTTGAGAATAAGAGCCCGCACCTCTACCAGACTAATCATGATAAGGCCTGGAGGACTGAGAAGGAGCACTAGAGGTAGAATACATAGGTCCTGATGACCTCTTCTGAAAGGAAGATCGATGCTCCTCTTTGGACTTCTGATGACTTAATCTTGAACCCTCAGATCTAACCCTTTTGTCCTCCCTAGTCATCTCTCTAATCTTGTCTCCCTCAATCTGGTGAGAAGATTTATAATTTTGGAAATGTTCATATCACTCAGCAGCGTAGCAGACCTACACTCTTTCTTCACCATATCTGAAACCCCATAGATAAATTTTCTCATTTGATCATGCGGGTCTGCTACCATAGAGGGGGCATACCTAGATAGCTGAGTGAACTTCAAACTATACTCCTGAACAGTCATAGATCTCTGTCTCAATTTCACAAACTCCTCAGCCTTTTCTTGCCTCAACTCTCAGGGAAAGAACCGGCTGAGGAAAGCCCTCTCGAAACACTCCCAAGTCATAGGCACCACGTCCCTAGCCCTAGATTTCTTCCATTGTGTAAACCAGATATGAGCTACATCCTTGAGTTGATAGGATGCCAACTCGACACAATCAACACCAACCACTTGCATCACATCAAACATTTTCTTCACTTCATTAATAAAATTTAGGGGATCCTCATTCTCTTTCGCACCCCAGAACTTTGGTGGGTTCATACGGATAAAATCATGAACTCGGGCTGCTACCCCACCTTAAGAGTGGACATGGATAGGAGCCGGCTGGTTGGCCTGAGAGGCCAAGGTCTGGGCTATCATGTGGATGGCATTCCGGAACTCCTCATTCGTGACCTCGGGGGCTAGAACTGGATGAACAACAATCTGAGCAGCTTAGTGAGGCATATCACATCGAGACATGATCTAAAACGTACAAGTAAAGAATTAGAGGGATACTGGAGTTAAACTCTATCGCACAATATGATCATGAAAGAAGTGAACTTTTCCTAAGACATATCATAGCTTTCCTCTCATAAGTGTGGTACCTTTCACATATATGAAAGAGATTCTACTCGATGCAACTTTCAGACATCCTAGGACTCTTGAACCTGAGGCTCTGATACCAAGTTTTTCACAGCCCGAGGTTACCCCCTAGACGTAACACGTAACCTGGGACCATAAGTACCCAAGCTAACTCTTGGTCATAGCATAACTCAGGTATATCAATTTGGCATAGTGAAAGCATAGTAAAAATTAGATAACTCCATCCATAAGGTAAACATCAAGAGGAACATGATTCGAAAGTGACCCGAATACTGTCTATGTATGAAAAAGCCTCTACACATGACATAAGGAGTTGCTAGGATAAGACCCTAGCTAACTCTAGGTACAAAAGTAAATATTCAAAACTAGCTAAAGTCATAACTAGCCCTCGAACAATAAGGACTCACCAACACTTACTGGATACATCATGTGGTCTCTAGCCACGTGCTTGAGAGAGGGAACCTGAATCTGTATCATCAAGAGGATGCAGTGCAAAATATGCGTCAGTACTATAGAATGTACCGAGTATGTGAGATATACATGATCATGATAATAACATACTTAAAATATGTTTTTGATGAGCTCGTTCATAAAATATATAGTATAATAAATTATCAAGATAAAGGACCTAAAACATGAAGTAAAGTCAAGGTTCAAAGTAAAGTATCATATAACTTCATAGCATGAAAATAATCATGTGGGAGTTTCTCTTAACCGACATAAACCATGCTAAGCTACATAGAGTCCAGTGTCATTCACCCACACTGAAAAAGGTTTTCCTAACTGGCCAAGGTTAGAACCATGTCATAAGGATCCTTTCATAAGCCACGGAGGGCAACCTACGATGGCCGCATAGTTTTAGACTTGGGTTATCTAGAACCCTCATCGCTCGGTGCTAAATACTACTCCCAAAACTTATAACATGAGTCTCACATACATGTGACATATCTAGATGTCAAAACTTTTTCATAAACATGTTCATAACCCGGATATTCATACTACTCATGAATCTTGATTTAGAAAATGATTCATGAGTATTGATGGCACATCAGTTGTCTTGCATTGCATAATAGTTCATAACTTGAAAATTTGCATGGCACTAGTTCAATTTCATAATAACATATACTTTCATAAAACATAGGAACTAGGATGCACTTTCTCAAATTCATGAAAACATATATCAAATACCCAATTTACTTGAATCAATTTATGCATGTACAATTTGCCATAATTAACCTTCAATTTGAAGTAGGAGTTCATATGTAAAAACTCATGCAAAAATCATGCAATTTAGTAGAAATTTCATAATAAAATCATGAGAAGGCAATTTATAGCAAAACTCAAAAGAATTGGGTAAGAACCCTAATTTGAAAGTTCATGAAATCAAAATAAAAATTAGGGATTTTCGGGCACAAAGGTGAAAGGAAGCCATTGTTGAATACCCACATACCTTGATTGAAGCTAACCCACTTGAAATTTAAAAGAAAAGGAGACTTGAACTTGGAGCTTGAGACTTGGAGCTTGAAGGAGTTCTTTTCCTTTTTGGAAGGTGAATGAGGTAATGAGAAGGGACTTAGGCTAATAGGTTTAGAAATCATGCTAAAAATTGTCAAAGTGATCTTACTTAGGAGTTAAAAGAGTGGATAATGACTAAAATACCCTTGGAACATAATTAGGAAACAACTGGAAAAAGTTGACTTTCAGGGACCACATACGGATTCCATGAGTCGTAGACCAAACCACGACTCGTGGTTTCCACACGTCGATCCTGGCCAAAAATATAGGCTACAGAAACCAAACTATGGGTCAACAGGATGGACCCGTAGAATGGACCATGGGTCATAGACCCAAGTCATAATTTTTGGAGACTTAGCTGGTCTCTAATTCAATATCACGAGTGGACACTATGGTCCATGGTTCAGACTACGGTCCATAGAAGTCACTCGTGGTTCTAAATGAAATAGGCAACCCTCAGATAAAGTTCCACGAGTTGACTTTACGGTCTATAGAATGAACTACGATCTTTAGAAATAACTCGTGGTTCTCAGACCAGAGGCTGACCTAAAGAAAGCATTCCACGGTTCTATTCCATGACTCGTGGTTCCCAAAACGGTCCGTGGTTTGGACCCGTTATTTCTTAGGAACATGAAATTTTTCAGAGTTTCAAACTTAGAAAGCTGGTTCGATTTCTGAGGTTTTACCACATATACCAGCTGGAATCCCTCGGATATTAGCTATTGTCCATCTAATCTCTCTTCTATACTTTCACAACACAGCTATCAACCTTCTTACCTGCACATCAGAAAGAAAAGTGGAATCAATAACAAGTAAAGTTTCATTAAGTCCCAAGAACTCATAGCTGAGGTGTGCCGGGAGCTGTTTTAGCTCAAGTTTAGGAACCTCAATGATAGATGGTTTTGCTGGTGGTGTGACTCTATTTTCCAAATCAATAAAGAGTTTCTTAGGGGTGTAACTATAAGAACCAAGCTTTGTCAGCGCAATCACAGTTTCCACGTATCCCTCTATGTCCTCTCCATCAAAGTTCACTAAGATAGCTGCCAACACTCAACAAAAACTCTCTTCCTCAACCTTTCCTTCTATCACTTCCTCTACCACATTTATCACTGAAATGCTGTGATATTTGCTTGGTAAGGACATACCCTTTCTTGCTTGAAAAGTTACCTCTTCATTGTTTACTCGAAATTTAATTTTATTCCTTTCCAAGTCCATTAGTGATCTCCCGACTTCTAGAAGTGGGAGTCCCAAAATAATTGGGATCTTTTTATCTACCACAAAATCTAGTATCATAAAATCAACCGGTAATATGATTTTCCAACTTTGACTAGCATATCATCAATAATACCGACAGGTCATTTCATGGACCGGTCTTCCATTTGCAACCTCATGCTGGTAGGACTGGGAAGTCCAAGTCCGGACTTCTTATATATAGTTAGAGGCATCAAATAAATACTGGCACCATTGTTATATAGTGCTTTAGAAAAATCTCTTATCACAATAGTGCAAGGTATTATGAATGCACCCGGATCAGTCTTCTTCTAAACCAGATAATGTGAAATAATAGTGCTCATTCATACTTTCTCCTTCACAAACCCCTTTTTCTTGAGCAACTCTTTCAAGTATTTTGTGAATCTAGGCATCTCTTTGAAGGCATATAGGAAGGGTATACTCATTGACAACTGCTTCAAATGGTCATAAAATTTCAGGATTTTAGCATCCTCCATCTTTTTGACTAATCTTAGAGGAAATGGTGTGGACACTTGAATGTCTGAATTATCTTCTTAATAGACCCTTTCTTTACCTCATCTATCTTCACCTCACTTGGAGGTTCACTCTCGACTACATCATCCTCCTCAAGGCTAACCTCTGCTTCTTCTACTGGCTCATCAACTACATCAGTATTTTTTATGGTAAGACCACTTTGGGTGGTAATGGACATACACTGAGAGGTGTTACCTCCATTATTTTGGTTTGCAACGGTATCACTGGGAAGTTGGAGTTTCATCTTTGGGTTCTGCTCTCTAGACAAATCCCTGAACTGTTGTTCTAGTTTCTATATTGATGCGGTGTGAGAAGTCACCACCTCTTCTAAATTCTTTTTCGAAGTGTTTGCCTTTTCCTGATTTTCAAGAATCCTCTCAAGCATTCTTTCCACTTTTGATGATCCTTGCTCTTGTTGATTTCCCCTTGGCAGAACATAGGGGTTTGCACTCTTATTCCCAAAGTTATGGGAATTATTGTAGTTTCCTTGAATCTACTATTGTGGTTTCCATTGTTGTTGGTTGTTATATACCTTCCAAGGATATATCTGTCCCTTCCTTGGCTGACCACATATAGTGTTGTAGATATAGTTCGCATCTTCAACCTGTGTGGCCTGTGTTTCACTGTATTCAACCTCCTCTAGAACATAGACTGGTGCATGCTGAAGAGGTATGCTCTCAACTGCATTCACCTTTTAGGTCTCATATTCAGACAACCTCTTGTTGAGCAACTCCAGACTAGTCACCAGCCTTGCAATGGTCTCATCTCTTTCATGATTCTCTTTGGCTAGATTAGCCGAGAAAGGAGATACATAATTCATACTTGACCCACTCAAATGCAAAGTTTGGTTGTGAGCAGTCAACTTATTCATCATCTGCGTGACTCTAGCAAAAGTCTTTTCCATGAAGCTTCCCTCAGTGGCATTGTTGGCAACAGATTGAGAGATTGGGTCATGCGTAGAATTTCTCAACCAATATGTTATATGGAAAACCATGACTTGGGGACCTCGGGTGATAGATCTTGAATCATTCCCATGCTTCATAAAGTTTCTCCACTAGTAGCTTCTTGAAGAAGAAGATCTTATCCCCGAGTTCAGCTTTTTTGCTTGGGGGAACCACCTTTTCATGAAGGTGCTCACCAACTCATTACATGTTTGTATTGAATTCATAGGGAGGTGGTTGAGCCAGGTGCACGCTTCTCTATTCAATGAATATTGGAAAAACCTCATCTTGTAAACTGTCTGTCTTGTGGTTCTGCTTATAAGTCTGACACACATCTCTGAAGTTTTTCAGATGCTCATGTGGATTATCATTAGTGGAGTTTCGAAACAACCCTTTAGCCCTTAGCATATCATATGCTCCCTATTCAATCTTGATGTGGTAGCATCCACTCTAGGAGGCACAATGGCACTAGCATACAGAAATTTAGGTACCTCCTCAGCGAAAACATTCACTTCTTTATCAAACAGAGGATTTTCCACATGCACATTACCCGGTGCATTTGGTTGATTGTTTCCTTGGTTCCTTCAATTTTGAGCAGCCATGCTTGCCTGTAATCAGCACAAAAGAGACCAAGTGTGATGGGATAGGTAAAGGACACAACGTAAATCAAGAATTACTTTAAGAAGATTTCAAAACCGTATTCCCCGGCAACAACACCAAAATTTGATACGTTCAAATTATACCCTTATAAAAAGTGCAAACGATCATCAAATATAGTAACCCAATAACTAGGCTGGGATCGAATCCCACGTGGAATAGATTAAGAAATATAATACTTAAAGTTGTTGATTTACTTCACGTTATGTAAAATCTTATCCCTTAACAAGAGTATGATTTGTTGTACCGAAAGTAAAGTTTGCGAAAAATGAATGTTTAGAGTTAATAAAGTTTTGTGGAATCCAGGATTGTTTCACCACACAATGGAACTCATCTACTAGTTACAAGCATCGATATAGGCAATCCAAGGTTGATTTTGGGTGAACTATGGTCAATGATACCAATTACCTTTCGATATGAAATTGATCAATCCTTCATTTATATTCCCAAATGAAATGAAGCATATTATTTAAATTACCACACTAAGTTAAGTGGAATTAACGTATTTCTACGAAGTTCCATTAAAAAAATATTAACTTTTTGAGTTCTTAGTCATTAACAATTTCCCAATTTCAATGAATCCTTCTGAAAAAACACTAATATTCAAGGTATTTTAATTAACATTTGCAACCACTAATTTTCCAACAATCCGATTGTTAACAACTCACCCACAACCTATTCAATCCTATATCAACACTTTTTCCTAAGACTTGTTCATTGTACGGATTCACAATCCCAGATTTGAGGTTTAGTTACTCATACTATAGAGAAAAGAAATAAAGATAGTTGAAAGAGAAATACTTACAAATCAAAAGTTGTTTTTCCTAACAAGCACTAAAAGAAGTGCGATAAATTGTTTCAATTCTAAAAGCAAAAAGTAACATTGTATTTCTCCTCAAAAAATGTGTAAAGCTATGCTGAAAGAAGTGTCCTAAAAAATACCCTAGGAGTCCTATTTATAAGCAAGTACAAATTAAATCCAGATGTGTCTAGGAAAGAAAAGACGCATCCCTAAAATGGATGCCAAAATGGTCCATTTTTAGTCACAACGGACCATTACCTTCTGCATTGTAACTTTCAACATGAGGCAGCTTTCTGGTTCTTAAAACAGTAGGGAGAACGAACCATTTTTCTGAAGAACGGTCTGTTTTGCCTCTTGTTTTAACTAAACTTTTTTTGTCAGCTTCTGTTTTAAAGTTGAATACAACGGTTGTACCAACGGTTTGTTTCAACTTACAATGATCAGCAAAACATCTCATTTTTGGCCCAACTAAGCTCTTTTGTTGATTTCCTGAAACAAAATTTGTATCTTTCCTGAAACATCTCATGTCTATCTTTCCTGAAACATAACCAATACACATAAATTTGTACAATATTTACTTGAAACTACAATATTTCCTTGTTAAAAACATCAAATTTGCCATAAAATCCTGGCACATCTAAGAGAGACCTTTAGCTTTGGACATATAGTCCTTGGCTAAGAGATTAGTTGGACTTGATATTTATGAGACGGGCCATATTCTTGCTTTTGTTGAGGCTAGATCTTCTTTATTAGAGTAGATTCGGGTACAATAATTTGATGATGCAAGGTTGAGAATCAGTCATGATAATGTGTTGAGCGGTGAGACTAGGAAGGAGACCTTATATTCAGAGGGAGTTTTTAGGATTGAGGGTCGTATCTGCATTCCTAGGGTTGGTGATCTTGTCAAGTTAATGTTGGAGGAGGCTCATTGTTCTAGGTATTGCATTTATCCTGAGGCTGCAATGATGTAACTTGAGGAAGCACTACTAGTGGTGTGGGATGAAGAGGGATATCTCAGATTTTATGTCTAGGTGCTTGAACTATCAGCAGGTGAAGTTTGAGCACCAGAGGCCAGGTGGTTTGACTCAGAGATTACCCATTCTAAAGTGGAAGTAGAAGCGGATAGCTATGGACTTCGTAGTAGGGTTTCCATGTACTTTTTGGAGATTTAACTCTATTTGGGTTATTGTGGATAAGTTGATGAAGTCTTCTTATTTTCTGTCGGTTCATACTACCTACAGTTCAGAGAGGTCGACTCAGATTTACATCTGGGAGGTTGTCCATTTGCATGGGGTGCCCATTTCTATCATTTTTGACCATGGTATTCAGTTTACTTCTTGTTTTTGGAGGTCTATTCAGAGAGATTTGGGTACCAAAGTTTAGCTTAGCACTGCTTTTCACCCGCAGACTGATGGTCAGTTAGAGTGCACTATTCAGGTTCTAGGGGATATGTAGTGGGCTTGTGTTATTGATTTAGAAGGTTAGTGGGACCATTTCTTAGCCTTGGCATAGTTCACATATAATAATAGCTATCACTCCAGTATTCAGATATCTCTATTAGAGGCATTGTATGGTAGGCGGTGCAGGTCTATGATGGGTTAGTTTGATGCCTTTAAGGTTAAACCATGGGGTACTAACTTGCTTCGTGATTCCATAGAAAGATTTCGAGTTATTCAGGAGAGACTTCTTGCTGATCAAAATAGGCAGAAGAGTTATGCTGACTAGAGGGTTCAGAGTTCATAGTTGGTGACCGAGTGTTCCTGTGGGTATCACCCATGAAGGGCGTGATGAGGTTTGGGAGGAAGGGTAAGCTTAGTCTTAGATTCATTGGGCTATTTAAGATCCTTTATCGCATTGGGGAGGTAGCATATAAGCTAGTCTTGACTCTTGCTCTTTTATCTGTTCACCCTATTTTTCATGTATCTATGCTGCGACATTATGTCCCTGATGAGTGTCATGTGCTTCATTGGGATTCGATTCAATTAGATAAGTCTCTAGCCTTTTAGGAGGATCCTGTTGATATCTTGGACAGGTAGGTTAGGAAGTTAAGGTCCAAGGAGATTCCATCAGTTAAGGTTCAGTGGCCACATCTTCCTGTCAAAGAGGCTACTTGGAGATCGAGATTGACATGCGCACCCGCTATCCTCACCTTTTCAAGTCTTCAGATATCTTCCTTTCTTTAACTTTTGAGGATGAAAGTTCTTTTAGTAGTGGATATTGTAATGACTCTCTAGGTCATTTCCTTGATTTTATGCTTTCCCATAGTGGCTACAGGTTATTTTTGACTTGCCCAAACTGACGTTTCAGTTCCCAGGCAGTTCATTTCTGTCCTAATCCTATTTCCCTATTTTGAAACTCTTAAGGCTTATGGAATTGACTTTGGTCAACATTTGGAGAAGACGACCTCATATAGGAATTCCATCAATGTTGTTAGCTCAAAAATTAGGCTAGTGGGAACTTTGGTTTGGGTCCCGAGGCTTCCAGACGCATTTTGGGCTATTGAGTTCCTTTTTGGTAAAATGATGGTTTTAGGCATGGGGACCACTTTTCATTGAGATGATCTTTGTTTGTAATGACCCTTTCGGTCATTTCCACGTCTAAGTTTGAAGTCAAGCAAATCAACAAAAGTTATCGTAAGTTCGTTAACAAATTTCCTGAACTTTGGGTCAAATATCTCGGGGCTTTTCTCCCAATATATAAAGAGTTAGAAGTCCCCCGAAATACCAAATCGAAGGTCTACGAGTCTAGTTTCCAACGCACAAAACCTCACGTCCAACTGATCTCG
>QJPP01000278.1:0-126029 GCA_003996215.1 Jaltomata sinuosa | reverse complement strand
GGGTCTCTATCTTGATACATGTTTTGATACTGAGATTTAGTATGGGGTCTGGGACCTCCATGGACCTTGCCATCCGGGCCAGGGGCTACGGGCTGCGTGTGCCGAAGGAGGGGTATACGGTGGAGTAGAGGTATACGGGCAGAGTCCTTCCATGGAACCTACCTGCTGGGCCGGATCGGCGCTGGAGGAGGTACATACAGAGATACCATGGCACTTGAGATCTTCATGCATCATATCATTCATTGTTTGAGGCTCCACCCTTGTTTGCTGTTTGCTGATTGTACGCTCCGGTAGTATGGGATGCCGGAGGATTTGTTTTCACTTGTTTGTGTTCCTCGGTTGTATGGGCGGCGGGGGACTGTAGGTAGACTTTTGCTATTTACTTACAGAGTTGTTCTCTAATTAGGATAAGTATGAGATTGGTTACTGCTAGACTGTTAGTTTCTGGATTTGAGATTGATATGATTAGTTGGGGTTGATTCATGTCTCTGAGCATGCCTATTATTACTCTTCCTCTCTTCTTCTTACACTTGAGGTTACCGGTATACCGTCCATTTCGTAAACTTATTTTATATACACTGTTGTTGCAAGGACCCCAGGTGCGTTGTTCTTCTTTTCACCTGTGTCTATGGTGTGTATATGCTGCTTACTAGCCTCATATGTGGTTCTGTTGAATTTCCCTCTGGGCTAGTTCCTGTGTACCTTTCGTTGATTTCTGTGACTGATTGCTTCTATTCTGTCTATTACTGCTCTTTTATCTTATATGTGCCCAGTCGGCCTATGATACCTACTGGGTACCTTATGCTTCGCATTTGGTGCTCACCCCTACCCCCTGCATCTTTGGGTGCAGATCCTAGCGTGGGCCATCGCCGCTAGACCATTGTGATTCGTGCTTGGAGATCTGTTGGAGACTACTTTAGGCTGAGGGTGAGCTCTTGGCGATCGGAGCTTAGCTTTAGTTTATCTTTTGCTTCATTTACTCTATTACCATTCAGAGACATTTGTATATATAGTTTTGGTTTATTTTGCACTCCATGTATGTAGTTTGGCTCTGTACTATGATACCAGGTCTTGGGGTTTGGTTTAGTTTCCGCATATGTATATATTTATATACCTGTTATCTATTTTATTCATTTTGTTCTCTTATTTGTTAGATAGTAGCCCATTACTAACTGTTCTGGGCTACAGGGATTGGTACACCTACCTGGGGTTGTAGGTGCCATCATGACCGAGAAATCGGGTCGTGACATTGTTGGGAATTTTTATCGATTCTATTGAGTCTGGAATGCCATTTTTAGTAGGGTAGCATATCTAGTTTGTGGTCTCAGGGCTCATAATGATTCTCGAGGGTGTGATCAGAGAGTTTTGGAGTGAGTTTAGCAATTGTTGTTGCTGGTTCTAGTTTGGGCACGACTACAGTACCTTGGATGACCCTGCGGAGCTTCCCCTGTACTCAGGGTGCCGCACTTGCGATGTGGGGTGACGTCAACAGGGAATTGCCCCTGTGCTCCTTTTTATGCCCCTGCAATGCCAACCCTGCGGCTTGTGTACCACACCTGCGGGGTTGAGAATTTTTGTCAACCTCTGCCCCTGCGATGTTTTGGCCGTGACTGCATCACTGCACCTTCATTTTGACTGCAGGTGCATCTATCACTGGAAGTTAAATGAAGGTAGTCTCCTTCATTTCAAACATTATTCCAACTTAATTCCCCCATTGTTAGAGCTCGGCTAAGGTAGAAAATCACCAATTCTACACAATTCTGTATTCTTTTGAGGTAATTCTCTTTCCTTCTTTGTTCTAGTTCTTATCCTAACATTATTTTCGTGATTCCTTCAGTAAAATTGATTCTAATTGCATGATTTCCTCTTTATGTTTTAGTGTCATGTTTTGGACCATTTGAGGTCTAAATTCTCTCCGATTTTCACCAAAATTTGGGGCATGCACCCCTTACCTCGTTGGGAACATGTTTATGAATTTTATTAAGTGGGCCCTGAGTATCATATTTGGACTCAATTTCTGACTTGAAATTTTGTATAGCAATATGGGTGTTATTCTTCTTGTCTTAACACCTAGTTCATGTTTATGATAGTGTGGCAGCATTTCGAGGCCATTCGAAAGGGGAAGGCACATGAGTGATGATTTGTCTTTGCAGTTCGGCCCCAAGGTAGGTTACAATTTATTTATTTTAGACCTAGTTTAGTCAGATTTTATATGTTATGAGTAGCTTGAATGTTAGGGTAGGTTTTATGTTAGAACTAGGCTTAAACCATGTTTTCTGCTTAAATTGGTCATTTTAGGGATCGTAGAGTAGGTTTATCCTTGCTTACCTTTAGCTAAGGAGCTTGTAGCTTTGCCGTGAATAGACTATAATCCCTGGAGTAGTGTTAGGAGGTTTAAGAGGTAGAGTAGGTGCCTTGGTTTAATTTCGTATTATAGTTATATTTCTTGTTCTTATTTATCATTATTGTGTAACTATGGGCCCGAGGCCATAGCCTTGGACTAGACAGAGTTTCAGGAATGTACCTCATTTGGAGGTCACCCTTGCCCTATTTTTTATGTGTATTTCTGAATTTACTTGGGTGTTGCACTACATAGATTCATACCTGCAAATCCTGCATGTTGACACATAATTGGATTTTCTAAGAAAGAATGGTTGGTTTTCAAGTTAAAAAGGAGGTTTTCGCTATTACTACGCATTTTGAAGCTTTAAAAAGGATTTGTACTGTTTTACTATTGATTTCTGATTTAAAAACTAAACGCCTCTTTTTTTACTGATTTGATCTTCATGGATGGCATTTTTACTTACTGTAGATCTGATGTAAGATTCTGAACTCATGTTACTTATTGCATGTCCGATGTAAGATTCCGAGCTCATGTGTATTTATCGCAAGTACGATGTAATATTTTGTACTCATATTGCATCTGCCTCATATTGCATCGCACCCATCTCATGCTGCACCGCCTTGTATTTTGATTGATTCTGCCTGAAATGTCTGATTTACTCATCATTATTATTTGCACCATCTGTTAGATTATGGCTCTTTTAGTTGATAACTAGATCTAGGTGGATCCCTGTAATTAACTTACTTTCATGTATCTTATAATATTTATTATCTTTTTGAGCTCAGTTGGCTTATGATGCCTACTGAGTACCCCATGTTTTGGTACTCATAATACACTCTGCATATTTTTCTGATGCAGCACCTAGTACAAGCCACCCTTAGTGATCATCCTCTCTCGTTCGTGGCCAATTGTTGTTCAGATCGTGGTGAGCTCCTGGCATTTGGAGTCTATTACTGGTTTCTATCTACTGTTCTATCTATATTTTGTATTTTGGATAGATAGTATATGTTGTATAGCTTTATTCCATACTTTAGATGCTCTTGTACCGGTGACATCAGGTACGGGGTCTGTTCTTGTATATGTTCGTCTTCCCAATCACTTCAGGGCCATTTTGTATATTTAGTTATACTGTTAGTCCATATTCCCTTATGTTCTCACTTCTTCTTTTCTTATTTAATTGCTTAGTTATAGTATTACTTTCCCTTTGGTTGGCTTGCCTACTGGGGTATTTGGTAGGCGTCATCACGACACAATTTAGGGTTGTGACACTATCAAGTCATATTCTTTTTTGTATGTTTTGAATGGCCAAGGCTATAACAAGCCAAGCAGACAACTATTATGCTGAAAAACAAAAAATTGGAAAAAATTAAAAAATGGGAAAAAATAGTCCAAACTAGTGACTCCAACTAAAGAAAAAAGAGGAAACAAAAGATAGAAAGAGAGACCTTCTACTCCAGCAACTAGGAGAGTAGAGTCGACCCTAGGGAATGCGACTCAAGTAGTTGTGATCAATAATGAAAAAACAAATTCCAGACCAGGGACTCCAACAAAAAAATGGAGGAAATAAATGAGAGAAAGAAAGTCCTGCTGCTCCAGCGACTATAAGAGTAGAGTCGACCCTAGGGACTGCGACTAAGTAACTATGATCAAGAATGAAAAAATTTCTAGCCCCTTAAAATTAGAGGAGGAGGAGGAGGAGGAGGGGGGAGGAGGAGGGGTAGGAGGAGGAGGAGGGGGAGGAGGCGGAGGAGGGGGAGGAGGCGGAGGAGGGGGAGGGGGAGGCGGGGAAGGGGGAGGAGGAGGGGGAGGAGGGGGAGGAGGGGGAGGAGTGGGAGGGGGGGAGGAGAAGGAGGTGGAGGAGGGGGTGAAGGGGGATGGGGAGGGGAGGGGGAGGAGGAGGAGGGGGAGGAGGGGGGAGGAGGGTGTGGAGGAGGGGGTGGAGGAGGGGGAGGGGGGGAGAGGGAGGAGGAGGGGGACATATTTGATGTAGATACCTGAATACCAAGTATAGCTCGTAACAATCTATCTTCCGGGGCATACGACGATTCTTTCACGACCTGGGGTGTTACTACGGTAATGAATATGAGCGCAATTGAAATTCCTGGGGAGTTATACATTTGTGTATTGATAAGACCGTTTACTATTTCTTGAAGGCGAGGCACGTCTTTTCCAAGGTCGAATATGACGACTCGTAGTCCGTCAGCTTCTTTCTCAGGTAGTAATCTTTCCTTTCTTCCCCTTTCATCATGCAAAAATTCGAGTTCCTTTTGGATTTCCTTCTTGATCAATAACAACTGCAGCATTGTCATCATATCGTATTATCATCCCGTTGTCACGTTTGAGTTCTTCTCATGGCCTGGTCTGGTCAGTACCCAGCCGGGCCTCTTTTGTTCCAACGAATTTGAATTTTAAAAACAAAATGCCCAAATCTTCAAAAACAGTGAGGCTAAGAAAAGATGAAATTAGTCTATAAACTGATCCATCTCCAACTAATTTACCAACGATTTGATCATAGTAATTAGTCAATTCAATAGACAAGAAAGTTCAATTCAGTAGTGGCAGTGAAATCTGTCAATAGTAACATAGTCACACTACTCCAATAACTGATTTAATGAAGAGAAACCCAAGGAATTCCTTTTCGTACAAACAACTGATGAGAATAAAAAGGGATTTCATCGGTTTCATTAGATATCTTACAACTAGAATCCCTCTTTTTTCCGATCCAGTTCCTCCACCAACGCGCCCTTGACCTATTTTGATTAAGACCAAAAACCTATCTCTAAAGTGGAGCCTAGTTTAAGCTGTCGAATAGAGATTGGTTGTGCCCGAAAGGAAGGCTTCGTTGCCGCGTGCGTCACGGGAAGGGGTTCCTCGTCTGACCATTTTTACCCTCCCCCAAGAGGGGCACAGCCGCTCATTCCCCAGCCCCCACACCCAAAAGGTGCCCCACATAGGTTTTCCCCTATGGGTTCCAGCGAAACCAATTTAGTCATTAGTAAAGCCGAAGTCAATGGAGGGGTGCCGAATTTATTCCAATTCCAAGAGCTTGGATCGAATCGGTATATCAATACTTTGACATATTTCATATGGTTACCTAAACATCTTCCCACATGTTATTTAACTTTTCTTCCTTAATATCATACCATGACTATGAACACATATTACGGTCAGAAACTATTTTTTCCAGGTGCCTCAAAAATAGATTACTTTCTCGACTGATCGATTATTGTAAAATATTAATTTATCTTCTAACCAACTTCAAGTGATGCAACTTCTTTACACTTGTTACTTTCTCGACCCTTTTTTACCTTACCAAAAAAATTTGATCCTATATTAGCATAACTTAGAAATGTCAAAAATATTGTACAAATGATAAACCTGTGATCAAATAGATTTAAGAATCTATACTTGTGCCAATTGTCTGGGTGGACTGCATAACTTGATTAGTAGAAGGAGATATTGGAATATGAGTTTGCATATTTTTTTTCTCATAAACCAAAGAATTTTTATTTGTTGTTTGCAATTTCTGAGAGGCAGACATTGTAGAATTTTATTTTGCACTATAAAATGGTCTTCAAATACTTTGACTAGCATGATGAGCATTTTGATGGATGAGTCCCTCCTCATTTGTAGAGTCTTCAAAGGAGCACAAATATCTAAGCCCTCATTTCTTCCCTAGATCACCTGGTGAAACAAATCATATTAATGAAACTTTAGCATTAAATTAAACTCAATCCTAAAATATAACAATTTTTAAAATCAATACTTTTTCCCACTGTTTGAGTGAATGAAAACTCTCAAACACACTCTCCCATAGGAGGTGATAGCCATCATCAGAGCAAAATAAAATATATATTCCCGATGAGAGTCAGGGTCAATCCCATAGAGAATGGTTATAATGAGTCACCAAGAGATTATCGTATATCAATATAGAAGAGAGTAATTGTTCAAATAACATAAAAAGTAAAATCGGGGAAAATAGGGAATTGAGAATCTGTCACAATCGCAATTTGAACAGTAAAGTAAAGAAAGCAAGGGATTTGTAATCAAATGAGAGGACGACTAGGGGTATGTTTCTGATGGGATTCAAACATGGGTTAGGGTGCTTGCTTAATTATGCAAATTCTTAATAAACAATATGGGTAGTATTGGTTATATCTATGTTTGTCAATCTCACGACCTTTCAAACATATCTCACATGGTCTTTATTCAAGCACCATAGGTTCATTACAAAACAACCAATACAAGCTTGGGGAAGTCATACTACTTCTAGCTTAGACTCTTAAATGGGTTTTTTCTAGTGATTAAGCCATTTCTAGTCTTAATCTAGATAGAAATCCCAAGTACCCACTATTGAATTCTCATCCGAAATCATGAACTTCTCTTTCAAGTAAGAACACAACCAACTAAGTTAAATCAATAATTGCAACCATCAATTTTAGAATTAAAACATAGAGAATTCAATAGACCCATATCAATTTAGCAATTATAACCCATACACAATTTAGAATACCCATCATACACATACCCCTAGATAAAGAAAATAGCCACTCATGCTAAGGAAACAAGAGATTATACCAATTGGGTAAGTCAAATTTCCCTTCATTAGTATGACAATATCCAATATCTAAGCTCAATTTGTACAAGAATGGTGGAATCTCAATGTAGAAGATGAAAAATATCAAGTACACTCACTATCTTTCTTGGAAACTCTCTCAGTGTAGAAACTATTCAAAATTATGTAAAAACTATCAGGTGCAACGCCCAATTTGGGTTTTAGAAACATCCAAAATTTCATATGAAAATAGACAAAAATGCCCCTCGGGCATGGTGCAACACAACATGTGGTGCGACGTGTGGTCGCACCATGCATTGTACGAGTTACACACCTTCTATCCAGCCGACTAGTGATTTAAGTTGATTTTAGGTATTATGCGAAGGGAGGTGTGGTCCAAACCAACTATTGTGCGTGTCGCACAGCAGCCACACCTATCGGCATATTCTTTTTCTCTTTTGATCACTTTCACACTTCAACTTCTTTTGAGCTCTTCTGGGTCCATATCCTTGTTTTCTACTTGTGACATGAGTACCTACATTTGCATCAATAAAGGCAATAAATACCTCTAAATCTTATCAAAACATGCCAATAATTCATGAATAATGTCTTAATAAGTTTGTAGATTACCAACTTATCAAACCTCCAAACTTGAACTATTGCTTGTCCTCAAGCAAGATACTCACAATCTAAGGAAAGAATTATGCTCTAAAACACATAGGTTGCACACAAGATTACTCTAACTCTAAAAACTAAGAAAAAAAACAAACAAAAAGACTCAAACAAAAAGTTTCAACTACAATGCTCATCTCAATTTGGACCACTGCATTCTCAAGGAAATTTAGTCATTTCAAATCATTCATCAAAAGGACTTCATTTATAATTCAAAAATAGGGGAATTTTCCATTCAAAACAAGATCAAGCTTCTCAAGTCATTGGCATGGACCATCAAGGTTTGCCTCGATATTTGCCACACAACTTTTCTCGTTCATTCCTCTCAATTGAAATAGAGACTTCATCATTCCTTTCAAGTGTGCGATGCCGCTAACCACAAGAGAAAATCCCACTCATGATCATGAAATTCATAAGACAAAGGGATTAAAGAGAATCAAAAGACTCTCACTCTCTTAAATAAGTTCAAATGTACACATATCGAACCATAAGTTTTCCCCTTCATATAATTCACCACTAAGATAGAGTTACCGAGCTTAGAATCATTATGGACTAGTGGGTTATAATATTTGCAAGGGCTAAGGTGAGGATTGCATTTGGATCAAGTGACTAAACCTCCGTAACACTCCTTGTGATCATTTCAAAACACCACTCACATTTCCAAACAATGACTTCACCTTATTTATCCCTCACACAACCCATGCTTTCCCTTCAAACTTAATCATTTGACATCTTTTAATCACCTTCACAAGGTAGTACCAATTTCTTTCTTCCTTTAATTTTGCTTATTTCATTGGGCATTTTGGAGAAATTTACAATTTAAGAATAAGGTGATACCTTGCATTAAGCGCAACTCCTTTTCTTCTCCATCTTAGTACACCCCCCCCCCCAAAACTTAGGCATTTGTCTATAGTATCATTTCAATTCCTGTGATGACCCTTCCGGTCATCTTCGCATTTGCATATTTATTGCACTATTAAATCCTTGTTGTAGCATCTCCAATTCATTTATGGCTTGCTAGGACTAGTGGTTCGGTGCTCGAGCCATTCGTTTGGTCATTTTGGCCCTTTGCCTATTTTAAAGCTTAAACTTAAAATATCGATGACTTTGGTCAACATTCTTAACTAACATGCTCAAAATTTAATTCTGATAGTTCTGTTAGCTCTGCAGCAACGAGTTTGGTCTAGTTGGACCTTTAGCTTAGGTTTGAAAACTTCCGATTTGGGTTTTGTGTGATTTTCTCAATTTTCAGGCTATGTGGAGTGGCATGTGCAACTTTGGGTGACTTTTGATGATCGGAGTGTTGGATTTGGAATTTGACAATTCCATCATATCCGGAATGTTATGTTTGGGCTAGAAAGGTTGTTGGTTCGGGTTTCGAGTGAGCCAGACTCATTTTGAGACTTTGAGTTCCTTTTTGTTAGTGTTGAGTTGGGTCAACATTTCTCTGAAATGACTTCGTATGGAAGTTTTGTCGATTTCGTTGAGTCCAAAATGTTGTTTCCATTCCTTTAGCATTATTGGTTTTTGAATATCGGTTTCTGATTGTGCCTAGAACACCCCGTGGAGTTTTAAAAAAGTTGCAGAAAATTAGTTGCAGGCCAGCCTTCAGCGTAATCATGCCAAGGCCAGCACGATTGCGCCTCTGCGACTGCCAGCCTTCAGCGTGATTGCGCCCTCCTAGCGCGATAATGTCAAAGTGCCCGCCACCCCTTCAGCGCTGATGGCACTGGACATTTTCCAGCAGCTATATAAAGCTGAAAGTCCATTTTCGCAGCTATTGCAGCTCATTGTTTCTCACTCTAAACTCAATTTACTCTCTCCCAAATTGCTCCTTATTGATTCTAAGACTTGGGGAGTCAATTGTTTGTAGATATTTCACGCTTCTACGTCATTTCGTAAGCTCCTTCTTCTCTTGAAATCCTTAAATCCTCCATTGATGCTCTCATCCCAAGCTTGGGATTTTGTTGTAGTGGCTGCCTTACGGCTTGTGCATGCTCGTTGGGTTGTGAATTCTTTGTGTTGGCTGAAATTCTGTCATTGTGGTAAGTGTTTCTTGCCCAATTTCCATTTTATTTTTCGAAATTGCATTCTTTAAACCCAAACCTTTGCAAGTTGTTTTGATGCCCTTTTCCTTGGCCATTTGTGCTCAAATTTGGAGCATGCCCTCCTGGCATCGTTGGAGTATTCGTGTTATTTTTTTTTTGGTTTCGATAAGTGGGCCCCGCGAGCCCGCTTTTGACCAGGATATTGACCCAACTATAATTATAGCAATATGAGTACCATTAGACTCGTTTTAATGTTATATTCATAAATTTGATAGTTTGATTCTAGTTCGGAGCTTCTCAGAGTAGCTCGGCCTTAGATATCATCATTCCTGCAGCTTGTCATCGGAAGATAGGTAGGTTACAACTTAACTTTCTAGACTTCGCATATATCGGGTAAAATTATACTAGTTGGCATCCTTGGGTTGGGTTATTAGGTTGGTACCACAGACCTTGACCATTTTTTTATGATTCATCTTATTTCCTTCCTCCGTTGTGTGTAGTATTCCTATTAGTTGGTGTATTTATTACCCTTGTGACCCCATGAGGTCTTGTTGACTCTGGAACATAGAAGGTGGGATTATTGGGAATGTCTGCGAGACCCAGACATAGAAATATCCTTTTAAGCTGGTTATGCTAGTTGAGTAGCTTTGGAGCCTGTGCAGTGCCGTCATGTTGATTGTGAGCCGTTGGGCAGCTATTTGTGATGATCATATCATTTCCATGCATATAAAGAGGTTTACCATGTTTTATTATGGTTTTTGTCTTCGAGCCTGCGGAAACTAATTTCCTAAACCTTGCATGGCCCCGGGGGCTCATTTTTTATGAAACTAGATTTGTAAATGATTTGACTTGATACGTAGATATTATTGGGGTAAAAGAAGGTTAAAAATTTATTTTATGAAGATTTACTATTAATGGTAGCCTTGTCTAAGTCAGTGTGCTAGCCGAGTTTTCTCACCGATTTGAAATGGCTTTAGGCTCGGCTGGGTTGAGAATATGAGAGATTTTACTACTGTTTTAGACCTGGTTGTGCCCAGGAACCCTTGAAAGGGTTTATGAGACATCTTTCTCACGGTTTTAGTCCTAGACGGGGTCTAGGGATGCATATTTAAGACTTAGCACCTAGCTTGGACCCGGACTCGATTCTGGAGGGCATATTTTGATTCCGAGATTTAATATGGGGTCCGAGACCTCCATGGAACTTCTTTCTCTGGGCCAGGGGGTTCGGGCCATGTATGCTGGGGGGAAGGGTATACGGTGAAGTAGAGGTATACGGGCTGAGTCCTTTCATAGAACCTACCTGTTGGGCTCAATCGACACCAGAAGAGGTGCATACAGAGATTCTATTTCACCCTGAGGTCATCATGCATCATATTATCCAATGCTTGAGATACCACCCTTGTTTGTTGTTTGTTGATTGTACGCTCTGGTAGTATGGGATATTGGAGGGTTTGTTTTCACTTGATTGCATTCCTCTGTTGTATAAGTGGCCGAGGGATTTCACTCTGCTGGGGATCCTAGCTTCACTTTCAGTTTTTGAGCGACCGTTGGCCTTGGACATCTAGTCATTGGCTAACCATTTGGTTAGGCTTCACTTATCAGATCACAGCAGAGTTTTTGCTAGTGTTGAGGTCCGTTCTACTCTACTTGATCAGATTTAGAGTCAACAGTTTGAGGTTCAGAGTTTGTGTAATCTTCATGAGCAGGTAGTTTGGGGTGAGGCTAGTCGGGCTACTTTGGGTTCTGATGGTATTCTGAGTTTTGATGGTCGACTTTGTGTTCCGAGAGTTGGTTACTTCATTCAGTTAATACTTCACGAGGCTCATTGTTCCAGATACTCCATTCATCCTTTATGCAGCGAAGATGTATAAAGATTTGAGGCATGTTTACTAGTAGGATAGTATGAAGCGAGATATGGCAAAGTTTGTATCTTGGTTCTTGAACTATAAACAGGTGAAGTTCGAGCACATGAGATCGGGTGTCTTGATACAGCGACTTCCCATTCCTGAGTGGAAGTGGGAAGGTATTACTATGGACTTTGGTTTGCCACGTACTACTCGGAGGTTTGATTCCATATTGGTTATCATGTATAGGCTGACTAAGTCAGCGCATTTCTTGCCAGTTCAGACTTCCTATGGGGCAGAGAGGTTAGATCAAATCTACATTCATGAGATTGTACGATTTCATGGGGTCCCAGCTTCTATCATTTTAGACTGTGGCACTCAGTTCACATCTCAGTTCTGGAGAACTATACAGAGGGATTTGGGTATAGAAGTTAATCTTAGTACTCCGTTCCACCCTCAGACAGATGGCCAATCCTCCAGGAACATTCAGGTCCTGGAGGACATGCTTCGGGCTTGTGGACTTGACTTTGGAGGTTTATTTGATCAGTTCATGCAAAATGGCTGAGTTTCCGTATAATAATAGTTTCCATTTGAGCATTAGCATAGCACCTTTCGAGGTTTTGTATGGTAGACATTGTAGATATCCTATTAGTTGGTTTGATGGGTTAGAGTCCAGACCAAAAGTATGGATTTGCATAGAGACTCCTTGGACCGAGTCCGTTTGATCCAAGATAGACTTAGAGCGGCCCAAAGTAGGCAGAAGAGCTACGTTGATCGTAGACTTCGTGCCTTGGAGTTCAGTGTTGGTGATCTGGTTTTCCTTCGTGTATCGCCCTTGAAAGGCCTGATGAGATTTGATCGGAGGGGCAAGCTTAGCCACAGGTTCATTGGGCTGTTTGAGATTCTACAGAGGGTTGGTAGTGTTACCTATATGTTAGCTTGCCTCCGATGTTTTCATCTATTTACCCAGTGTTTCATGTATCGATGTTACGCTAGTATATGCCAAATAAGTCTTATGTGTTGCAATGGGATTCGGACCAGTTGGATGAAAGGTTATCATTTGTTGAGGAGACGATAGCTATTTTGGCCAGAGATATCAGGAGGTTGAGATCTAAGAAGATTCCAGTTGTGAAAGATTAGATGAGGCACCGTCCGATCGAGGAGGCTACTTGGGAGACCGAGAGTGCATTGTGTGCTTAGTATCTACAGTTGTTCGAGCTTTCAGGTACTCCCTTCTTCTTGACTTTCGAGGAAAAAATTCTTTTTAGTAGTGGATGTTGTGTTGACCCTTTTGGTAATCTTTGCATTTGCGTATTTATTGCACTGTTAAAGCCTTCCTGTAGAGGCCCCAAGTCATTTATGGCTTGCTGGGAGTGGTGGTTCGGTGCCCTGGCCGTTCGTTTTGTCATTTTTGTTGTTTGCCTGTTTTAGAGATTAAACTTAGAATATCATTGACTTTGGTCAACAATCTTAGCTAACGCACTTAGAATTGAATTCTAAAAGTTCCGTTAGCTCCGGAGTGATGAATTTGGTCTAGTTGGACCTTTCGTTGACGTTTGAGAACTTCTGGTGTGGGTTTTGTGTGGTTTTATCAATTTTCAAGCCATTTGGAGTAGAAAGTGCAACTTTGGGTGACTTTCGATGATCAGAGTGTCGGATTCGGAATCTGACAATTCCATCAGCTCCAGAATGTTGAGTTTGGGCTAGGAAGGTGGTTGGTTTTGGTTCTGGGTGAGCCAGACTCATTTTGAGCCTTTTGAGTTCCTTTTCGTTAGTGTTGACTTGTGTTAACATTTCTCCGAAACAACCTCGTATGGGAGTTTCGTCAATTCTGTTGACTCCGAAATGTTGTTTCCACTCTGTTAGCATTATTGGTTTTTGAATATTAGTTTTTTATTGCGCCAAAAATACCCTGTGGAGTTTTCAAAAAGTTGTAGGCCAGCCTTCATTGCAATATCGCCAATACCAGCGCGATCACGCCTCAACGCCTTCCATCCTTCAGCAAGATCGTGCCCTCCCAGTGTGATAGCGCCGAGGCGCCTACCATCCCTTCAGCGTTGTTGGCACTGGCCTAGCGCCGATGGCGCTGGCCATTTTCCAGCAGCTATATATAGCTGAAAGTCAATTTTTCTAGCCATTGCAGCTCATTTTTCCTCACTCTAAACTCAATTTCCTCTCTCCCAAATTGCTCCTTATTGATTCTAATCTTTGGGGAGTCGATTGTTTGTGGATTTTCCGTGCTTCTACGTCATTTGGTAAGCTCCTTCTTCTCTTGAAATCCTTAAATCCTTCATTGATGCTCTCATCCCAAGCTTGTGATTTTGTTGTAGTGGCTGCCTTACGGGTTGTGCATGCTCGTTGGGGTGGTCAATTCTTCTTGTTGGCTGAAATTTTGTCATTGTGGTAAGTGTTTCTTGCCAAATTTCCATTTTATTTTCCGAAATTCCATTCTTTAAACCCCAACCTTTGCGTGCTATTTTGATGTCGTTTTCCTTGGCCATTTGTGCTATAATTTGGAGCACGCCCCTTGGCATCGTTGGGTTCATCGTGGTTCTTTTTGTTTTTGGTTTCAGGTTATGGGTCCCGTGGGCCTTCTTTTGACCCAGATATCGAGCCGGCTATAATTATAGCAATATGGGTATCGTTAGACTTGTTTTAACATTTTATTCATGAATTTGATAGTTTGATTCTCGTTCGGAGCTTCTCAGAGTAGCTCAACCTCGGATATCGTCATTCCCGCAGCTTGTCATTGGACGACAGGTAGTTTACGACTTAACTCCTTAGACTTTGCATATATTGGGTAAAATTGTACTAGTTGGCATCCTTGGGTTGGGTTATTAGGTTGGTACCACAGACCTTGACTGCTTTTCTATGATTCATCCTATTTCCTTCCTCCGTTGTGTGTAGTATTCCTATTAGTTGGTGCATTTATTACCCTTGTGACCCCGTGAGGTCTTGTTGACTCTGGAACATAGAAGGTGAGATTATTGTGAATGTCCGCGAGTCCCGGACATAGAAATATCCTTTTAGGCTGGTTATGCTTGCTGAGTAGCTTCGGAGCCTGTGCAGGGCCGTCTGGTTGATTGTGAGCTGTCGGGAAGCTATTTGTGATGATCATATCATTTCCATGCATATAAATATGTTTTCCACATTTTATTATGGTTTTTGGCTTCGTGCCTGCAAAAACTGATTTCCTAAACCTTGCATGGCCCCGGGGGCCCATTTTTGATGAAACTGGATTTGGAAATGATTTGACTTGATACATGGATCTTATTGGGGTAAAAGAAGGTTAAAAATATGATTTTATCATGATTTACTACTATTTCTAGACTCGACCGGGTCGGAGTGCTAGCCGAGTTTCCTCACCGATTTAAAATGGCTTTAGGCTCGGCTGGGTCGAGCATATGAGAGATTTTACTACTGTTTTAGACCCGGTTGTGCCCGGGCACCCTTGGAAGGGTTTTTGAGACATCTTTCTCACTTTTTTAGTCCTAGACACGGTCTAGGCATGCATATTTGAGACTTAGCCACTGGCTTGGACCCGAAATCGATTCGGAGGGCACATTTTGATTTTGAGATTTAGTATGGGGTTCGGGACCTCCATGGACCTTGCCACTCTGGGTCAGGGACTTCGGGTCGTGTGTGACGGGGGGAAGGATATACGGTGGAGTAGAGGTATATGGGTTGAGTCCTTCCATCGAACCTGCCTGCTAGGCCCGATCGGCACCGAATGAGGTACATACAGAGATTCTATTTCACCCTGAGGTCATCATACATCATATCATTCATTGTTTGAGATACCACCCTTGTTTGCTGTTTGTTGATTGTACGCTCCGGTAGTATGGGATGCCGGAGGGTTTATTTTCACTTGATTGCGTTCCTCGACTTTATGGGCGGCCGAGGGACTGAGGAGGATGGGTGCAATAATTTAGGTTCCAAAAAGGGTCAAGATATCAACAAGGTGCAAAGAAAGGTCACAAGCTTAAAGGGGCTTACTAGGATCAATGTAATTGAAAGTCAAGATGAAATGGATATTCAAAGAGGGCCTAAGGTCATCTTTCAAGCTCGGTGACTGCTAGGATTTTGCCTTGAATCACATTTAAGGCAAGTTCTATATGAGATGCACACAACAAGTAGGTAAATCCTTACCACACAAAGCACCACAACACAAGAATTTCACATGAGCCTCAAAATCAATTGGGACAAATGACTTTCGACAAGCTATTCCAAGTTCTTTACACACTCATTTGTGAATCGACCAAGCCAAACAAGGAGTGTGCAAGTCATCATAAGAGAATGATTTACTCAAAATTATTTTCCCTCTTTCCTTCAATTTTTAGAAACTTCTTGCCAGGAAAGGTTTTTCGATAGGCCCATTTCGAGAAAGTAAATCACGGACTCAAATTTAAACTAAAACTTCGAATTTTCCTTTAAAAAAGGTGTCTCTTAATCTATCATAAGGAAACACCAACCCGGTTCAATACAAAATTAAACAAAAGAAAAATAAAAGAAAATATTTTGCTCCTTGGGAAAGAACGATGGTATAAAGAAAACCCTCAGAGTTTATTACTAATTTACTATTAACAAGGCGGACCAAGCTTTGACACGCTCATGAATTAATTGAAATCAAGACTCGGTGTAGGAACTAAGAGTGTTTACAAAGCACGGGTAGTTAAACAATAGAATCGTGTAGGACCAACCCGGCGATATCACGAAACCATTAAAAAATAAACATCAAGTCTGACAAGGGAACATTTAAAATACAACAAATCAGTGATTAAGCCCCAATCAAGATCCCTAATAATGAATAATTACAGCCCCCAAACTTAAACTAAGCATTTTCGTCGATGCACACAAAATTATACAAATAAGTATGTTTGCAAAAACACCCCGTGATGCTAAGTCAGACGATGACGCCTCCTCGAATAAAATAGATATGGTGTCCTAGAAGGCTTGGATTTCAGAGGTAATGGTGGTGACTTGTAAGCATGCTCCAGATCTATCTGAAATCCTTCCACCAATGGAATTGAGGGATCCCATAACACCTGAAGAGGCTATATGGCTCCACAACCTCCCATTTATCCTGATAAGTCATCAATTCATGGAATGAAGGAGTAGGAGTTTCCCAGCTAGGCCGAGGCAGACGCATCCATTCTACTACATCGGAGTCATGGGGATCCGGGTAGTGATGGGTAGGTGGTACTAGAGTATCACGAGTCGGCAAGGTTGGCTCAATCACTTCTTGGATCTCAGATGTGCCTTCTTCATCATGTAGATCCCATCTCGTGCACCAATCATCGGGAGGACTATCATTCCTTAGAGGTGAAAGTGAATTTAGGGCCGGTAAATTTAGATCCCAGTTAGAGGTCTTTGTCTTATCCTATGGTACCACTTGACTGAGCTCATGAACCTCCACTTCTACTGTATCAATTTGAGCACAAAGTTTGCTCACACTAGTTGTTACCGACTTCAAAGTTGATTTAATAGCAGATTGACTCATTCTTGGGATGTCCTTAGCTATTTTGTGCAAACGCTCCTCATTGTGACGAACAAGTTGAGAAAACTTGAGTAAACCACTCGAAGAATTATCAATCGGAGGGCCCATATATGCAGTATCTAGCACTTCATAAGAAAGAGATGAAATATCTGCATGATCATGAGCTACATCCTCGGCCTATGCATTGCCAGCCATGGCACTTGGAGTACAACAACAACAACAACAACATACCCAGTGTATTCCCACAGCGTGGGGTCTGGGGAGGGTAGAGTGTACGCAGTCCATACCACTGCCTCAGAGGTGAGGTAGAGAGGCTGTTTCCGATAGACCCCCGGCTCAAGACAAAACAGTCTAAAAAAAGGCTAAAAAGGACGTAACAATGATACAGGATAAAAATACAAGATAAAACTACAAGAGGCGATAGGAAGTAATATGTATTAACAAACAACAGACAGAAACAGAGCACTGCCACAAAATACTACCACGAGGAATCCAAGAACAAGAGACTATAAGCGTAACACTACGATTACTAGTCGGGGCACACTTCTACCTACTACTCTTCTACCCTAATCCGCGTCCTCCACACCTTCCTATCTAGGGTCATGTCCTTGGTAAGCTGCAACTGCGCCATGTCCTGTCGAATCACCTCTCCCCAATACTTTTTTGGTCTACCTCATCCTCTCCTGTAACCATCCATAGCCAACCTCTCACACCTCCGCACTGGAGCATCCGTGCCTCTCCTCCTCACATGTCCGAACCATCTCAACCTCGCTTCCCGCATCTTATCTTCCACTGACGCCACACCCACCTTATCTCGGATATTCTCATTCCTAATCCTATCTCTCCTAGTAAACCCGCACATCCATCGCAACATTCTCATCTCCGCCACCTTCATCTTTTGAATATGGGAGTTCTTTACTGGCCAACACTCAACTCCATACAACAAAGCTGGTCGGACCACCACTCTGTAGAATTTGCCTTTAAGTTTAGTAGGCACCTTCTTATCGCACAAGACTCCAGATGCGAGAGCCATGGCACTTGGAGTGTGAACAATATATCTCTTCTTGACATGTGGAACATCTTTATCCCACCTTGTGTCCAAGTAAACCATGCCAGTATCTTGGATAATCTTGTCCAATAGCCAAAATAGAGGGCAGTTTGCCTGGAAGCACAGAAGGCATATGAGAACAGGAAAGGCCATGGAAGTGGACTCGAGTTTAGCTCTCCGCTTGAGTTCTTCAGTAATGATTTCCCCTTCATATAATGATAGACTAGACATTATATATGCAATGAGAATGGCCACCTCTATTGTTACTTTAGTGGTGTGACTAGTTAGTATGACTCATGTGCATACAAAATCTAACCACATTCGAGCTTCAAACATAAGATCTGACTGATAGATGGGACCTTTTGAGATGGCCCAAAAAGGATCTCCTTCGGTGATGAAACTAGAAAGCAACTCATATTATTTCTCCTTTATAGCCACAAGTTCTAAATATCTTGATTCTGAAATTGGTTCATCATCCCATAATGCAAAATGGATGGCTTCTGGAGTGATATCCACTTCTTTACCCCTCACTAAAACTTAATCAAGGCATGATAGCTTGCTTGTTGGGCCCTTATGCTTTAGAATGTCTTTCCTAGCCCGATATGAGTCATAGAATTCCCGTACGAACTCAGGGAAATACCAGCTGGGAGTTTTGGAGAAGGGTTCCCAGATTCCTATTAGAAAATGTTTAGGTATGTTTGGGAAATTAGCTTTGAAGGCTTCTACATCAAACCCTTTCTCTTGCAAGAATGGTCGCTTGTCCTGAAACATAAGATAGTAAGTGATAACGCTCAAAGTACCACTCCAATTAAGGAGCGTAAGCGATCGTTGTCAAATATAGAACCCAACAAAGGTTGGGGTCGATCCCACAGAGAATATGGTGAAAGTTAAGCCTTTAGTGAAGTATGTGACTAATGGTCAATAGTTTCCGGTAAATAAAGGGGGGGTTTTGTGTGAACAAAAGCAAATAATAATGTATGAGAATTAATCAATAGGAGAATGAACTAGGGAAGTGTTTACCATGGCATTAATAACAATGTCGATTCTAGGCTTAACTGGGTTCTTTCTATATGCGTGTCACGATGTGATTGAATTAATTGTATCGTCTAAACATTTCTCAACCAAATAGACAAATTTACTTTTCAATTCTCTCGAACTTGAAAAGGTGTGCTTTTAGATTTCAATCCTAAACATCAAGTAGATTAATCTAGTTACAGCATTAATCATAAGACGAGAGTTGTTAGTCTCGAATCCTCGTCGTTAATCAAGTTTCCCGGTTTTAATCTCTTTACTCAAGCAAATTAAACCTAGGCATGTTCTAATGTTTGCAACCACTAGAAAACGTTAAATAATGAATGATTAACAACGTGAAAACATATATATTGAACCCGTCGTTACCCGGAATCTATATCTCTACTTTAGCCATGGCTCCCACAACCCTAGTTGTGGGAGGTTTAGTTACTCATGCTTGTAGAAGAATAAAAGAAAGTCATATTCATAATAAAGAAAAGAGATCCTTACAATGTAGTGAGAACAATCTTTAATTATTCCAAGAACAAGAAAACAAGATCCCAAGAACAAATCAAGAACAAGATTGAGGAGGAAGAAAACGTGTATTGCGTGTTTTCCTCTCTCAAAACTCGCCTTTTAAACTCCTAAAATTATTAGGTAATGTATGTAAAAAGCTTGGTAAATAAAATAAACCTAACATAGGGTATTTATAGGAGTCTAGGAAACAAATCCCAAAAATGCTCGGATTCCGCGTAACCGACTGCCCAGGTGTGACGGCCAGGCTGACGGACCGTCACTGGCTTGACGGACCGTCGCCTGGGCCGTCACCACTAGACAGTGGCACTGCCCAACTTGACGGTCCCTGTGACGGGCCGTCACATGTGTGACGGGCCGTCACTCAGGCCGTCACTCTTATCCAGAATGCTCTTTTTCGCGTATTTCCTTCCGTTTCCATGTTTGTCTCCATTTCCTGAAAATACAACATAAAAACATCAAAAACGACAATGGTTGCTTGAAAACGTACGATTGTTCTTAGTTAAAAAGAGTCGAAAGTGCCGTAAAATGGCGGCACATCAACACCCTCAACTTAGACGTTCGCTTGTCCTCAAGCAACATAATATAAAAAGAAAAACACACGATGACTCAACTAAGAAAACAAACTCGTGTCTCTAGCAACTCATGGTCATTCAACATCTTATTCAATTTTAAATTAAGCTCCCTTGTAGCACACAAATGTATGAAACACTAACTTGCAAGGATCCAAAACATGTCATTCCGATATGATAGAATATTATGCATACACACGCGCAGCTATCCTAGCAATCGATAGGCGATACAGAAATCTTGATGCCCTCACCACAAAGAAATCCCACACACAAGATTTGGGACTAGGTAAGCGCTCACACTCACAAACGATTTCAAACAATGCACATGCGATACCATAGGCTTGCCCTTACTATTCTATTTTGGTTCTTCAGAAAGCCGCTCAGGATCACTACAGGACTTGTTTAGGCTTGTAATGAGGCTTCAGGTGCTGGTAGGATGTATTTAGGGGTTAGTGACTAAGCCCTCCTTGGAACCACCAACGTCTTATTACCACGTAACTTTACTTTGTCCATCCTTATTCACCTTTTTATTTTCTTCTCTCTAGCTACAGGTGCGGCCTCTTTATCTTGACAATTCTTTTTATTACTTTTTCGATCTTTTTTTCATCTCTTTTTATTTTTCTTTTCTTTTCTTAGGCACACACCCGAATTTTCATTCTATTCACAACCAATCTTCTCCATCCTCTTTTTCTTATCATTCACCTCTGTAGTAGCCACCCTCAACTTAGGCTGATTGCCTGCGTTGAGGTGCACAATGTCCATGGCAGGACCAGGGCCAAAACAGGGTTTATCTCTATAGTAGCCACCCTCAACTTAGGCTGATTGCCTGCGTTGAGGTGCACGATGTCCAAGGAAGGACCAGGGCCAAAATAGGGATTCAAAGTTAAACGGGAATGGTGACAGGTTATTGAAAGAATAAGGTCAATTATGGCTCAAACAGGGATCAAGGGATTATTTATATTTGGACGGTCTTTTAGGTTAAGTGGACTGCACACAAAAAAGGCCTGTGATCCTTTCCTAAGCAACCAAACTTCGAACTTAACAAAATAGACCGGGCAAGTTCTAGATGCATGCACAGAGTAAGAATTTATAACAATAATCTCACACGCTCTTGGCACCAAGAAACTATATCGCTACCAACTATCAAACAACCGCTCGGCTTAAGCATACTCATTCTAATCATAATCACACAATGACATTCAAGCATCCAGACAGTCAATCGTTTCAACATAAGTACAAAACCAGAAAATTTTTAAAAGGGCCTCGTTTTAGTCAAGAAAATGCCATGATGCTTTGCTATAGACACTAAAACACAATTAACAAAATTTAAAATAACAACCTAAACATGCCGGTTCTACTAGATAGCACACGGAGGGAAAAGAAACACGGCAACAAAAACCCTCGGTGGTGACTCACAGGTTTCCTCACACCCTCAACTTAGACTCATGCATTGTTCCCAATGCATCCATATGAAAGCTAAAAACTGTGAGAGAAAGGAATACCTGTGAAGTCGATATGACTCAGCTTCTGGAATGATGTTGGAGACCGCCAGGGTCTCCAAAACAGGAGAACTCGATGGAGTTTGTGCACGCGACAACCTCATGTTGCGTTTCAGCTTCTTCTTTTATTGGTTTCGCAGCTAGTCGCGACAACTTCTTCGCTCTTTCTTTGCAGATTCTCTTGCGGTGTTTTCGTTTCTTTGATCTATTTTCACCGCCTTCCTCTACATGTCTCCCTTCTCGCACCATCCTTCTTACAACAGCTAGAGTTTCGACCAAACCCTTCTCCTCAAGATGCACATCCGCAGGTGCTTCCTCAATAACATTGACGACCGCGACCACCCTCATGTCACTTGGTTGCTTCATCAATTTAGACACATCGAACTTGACAACTTCATTGTTTAGCCTGAAGGTCAGTTTGTTTCTTTCCATGTCAACCAATACTCTTGCCGTGGCTAGCAATGGTCATCCCAAGATTATGGGAACTTCAAAATCCACTTCGCAATCCAAGATCACAAAGTCAGCTGGGAAGATAAGCTTACCGATCTTTACTAGCACATCAGACAATATTCCCACGGGCCGCTCTACCGAACGGTCAGCCATCAACACTCTCATGGACGTTGGTTTAGGAGCTTCCAAACCCAGTTGTTTATAGATTGCTAGCGGCATCAGGTTGATGCTAGCACCAAGATCACACAAGGCTCTTCCGAAGCCGAGTTTCCCAATAGTACAGGGAACAGTAAACGCACCTGGATCTTCCTTTTTGTCTACTAACGACCTTGAGGAAATAGCACTGCAGTGGTGGAGGTTGTCTTCCGGTTCAACACTTACCGACCTTTTCTTTGTAATCAAGTCCTTCATGAACTTGGCATAACCGGGCATTTGTTCAAGCGCTTCCACCAATGGGATGTTTATTGATATTTGCTTGAGCATGGTCAGGAAATTCAGGAACTTACCATCTTCCGCTTTCTTCTTCAGGCGTTGTGTGAAAGGAGGTGGTGGTCGAGGTATCATAGTTGGAAGCTTTTCCTCTTCCTTGCTTTTATCTGCGGGTTTTGGAGTTTCCTCCTCTACCGCCTCTTCATCATCCGCAACATCACCTTGAGTCTGAATTACCAGATGTGATTCCGGTAATATTTTTCGGCTTCTTGTGGTGATCGCCATACAGCTTGCGTCATTCCTCGGATGAGTGGTGTCGCTCGGCAAGGTACCTGTCTTCCTTGGGTTAAGAGATGCCGAGATTAGCCCCACTTGCTGCTCTAATTTCTTGATCGAAGTGGAATGTGCCTCCACTATTTGACTCATGGCCGATAACTCAGTCCTTATCTCCTTTACTCCAGAGTCAGTCGATTCTACCTTCAGCAGCATCTTCGCCATCATGTTCTCTAGCTTGGAAGTCCCTGCCTCGTTGCTAGCTTTGTCCCGATTACCAGGTGGTACATACAACCCACCTCTATCGGTGTTGTTCCTCCAGTTTCCTTGATCGCGATTGTAGCCAGCTTTCTCATAGTAGTTGTCCTTCTGATAGGTCCGACCTTGGTTTCCTTGGCCATTGGCCTGGAAACCCCCCAAGTAATTCGCCTCCTCAGTTTCTAACTCTGCTGCTCTACCTTGGGAACCCACAACTTTTACCTTCTCCATACCTCCTGAGAACAAGTGCTTGGTCAGTAGGTCCAACTGCGTTTTCAGATGCGCCATGTCTTGGTCGCGCTCCTCATCTTTTCTGCGCTGCTCAGCTGACATACCAACTGCTTAAGTGCTAGCTGCTACCTCTGAATCCCGTGTATGCCAGGCCCTGTTGGTTTTGGTGAGCCTGTCTAAAGTAGTTGTGGCCTCAACAAAAGTGAGACCCATGAATGCACCACCTGCTGCGTTGTCTAACGTCGGTTTGGTAGCCGAATTCAGTGCCCGGTAGAACGTCTGCATCAAAAAGTTATCGGTCAACTGATGGTTCGGGCATTGTGTTATCTTCTTTTTGAATTACAACCAGGTCTCGTGCAATGCTTCATGAGGTTGCTGCCTGAAGTTGCTAATCTCGTCCCTCAACTGTATCATCCGAGAGGGAGGAAAGAACCTTTCTAGGAAAGCTCCTCTCAACTCTCCCCAAGTTGCGATAGAGTCGGGGGTCAGCTCTGTCAACCACAACGCTGCCTCATCAGACAGAGACAACGGAAACACCCTGAGCCTGATCGCTGTCTGACTCACGCCCGGCAGTTCGAACGACTTGCATATGCCCACGAAATTTATTAGGTGCTGGTTTGGATCATCCCCAGCGGCACCTCGGAACACTCCTCTCAAGTTCAACGGCTGGATCATCGTGCTAGTGATGTTGAACTTGGCTCCGGGCGCTAGCGGTGGAAGAGCAATGGCGCCCGTAGCGCCAACTCCATCCAAGTCGATATCCTCATCATTCAGCATAACATCGTCCTTCAGATTTTGTTGGGCCTGCAGTTCTGCAGCTAGTCGTGCTGCTTCTTGTTGTGCTGCCATATTCCGCCTCAAAGTTCTAGCAAGCTCGGGGTCGTAAGGTAATGTTGATTCACCCGAGCGCTGGGTACTTGGCATGCACAACTCTGTACCCTGTCAAAAATAAAAACAACAAATAAACGTAAAAGCAGGAAAGTATGACTAAGAGTCACATAAACACACCAGACTTAACAAACAACCGTATTCCCCAGCAACGGCGCCAAAATTTGATAACGCTCAAAGTACCACTCCAATTAAGGAGCGAAAGCGATCGTTGTCAAATATAGAACCCAACAAAGGTTGGGGTCGATCCCACAGAGAATATGGTGAAAGTTAAGCCTTTAGTGAAGTATGTGACTAACGGTCAATAGTTTCCGGTAAATAAAGGGGGGGTTTTGTGTGAACAAAAGCAAGTAAAAATGTATGAGAATTAATCAATAGGAGAATGAACTAGGGAAGTGTTTACCATGGCATTGGTAACGATGTCGATCCTAAGCTTAGCCGGGTTCTTGCTATAGGTGTGTCACGATGTGATTGAATTACTTGTATCGTCTAAAAGTTTCTCAACCAAATAGACAAATTTACTTTTCAATTCTCTCAAACTTGAAAAGGTGTGCTTTTAGATTTCAATCCTAAACATCAAGTAGATTAATCTAGTTACAGCATTAATCATAAGATGAGAGTTGGTAGTCTCGAATCATCGTCGTTAATCAAGTTTCCCGGTTTTAATCTCTTTACTCAAGCAAATTAAACCTAGGCATGTTCTAATGTTTGCAACCACTAGAAAACGTTAAATAATGACTGATTAACAATGTGACAACACATATATTGAACCTGTCGCTACCCGGAATCTATATCACTACTTTAGCCATGGCTCCCACAACCCTAGTTGTGGGAGGCCTAGTTACTCATGCTTGTAGAAGAATAAAAGAAAGTCATATTCATAATAAAGAAAAGAGATCCTTACAATGTAGTGAGAACAATCTTTAATTATTCCAAGAACAAGAAAACAAGATCCCAAGAACAAATCAAGAACAAGATTGAGGAGGAAGAAAATGTGTATTGCGTATTTTCCTCTCTCAAAACTCGCCTTTTAAACTCCTAAAATTATTGGGTAATGTATGTAAAAAGCTTGGTAAATAAAATAAACCTAACATAGGGTATTTATAGGAGTCTAGGAAACAAATCCCAAAAATGCTCGGATTCCGCGTAACCGACTGCCCATGTGTGATGGCCAGGCTGACGGACCGTCACTGGCTTGACGGACCGTCGCCTGGGCCGTCACCACTAGACAGTGGCACTGCCCAACTTGACGGTCACTGTGACGGACCATCACATGTGTGATGGGCCGTCACTCAGGCCGTCACTCTTATCCAGAATGCTCTTTTTCGCGTATTTCCTTTCGTTTCCATGTTTGTCTCCATTTCCTGAAAATACAACATAAAAACATCAAAAACGACAACGGTTGCTTGAAAACGTACGATTGTTCTTAGTTAAAAAGAGTCGAAAGTTCCGTAAAATGGCGGCACATCAGTAAGCCTTCATCCCCTCAAGGGAAAACTAGATTTGTCATTTGGAGGGTCCCTCATCTTGCCCAGGTGTATCGAGAATCTTAGATGTTGATGCTTGATTTGTAGCATGGCACTTTGGACGACACTTATTAGGGGCCATATTTCTGCAAAAGGATGTTAGTGGAAGGAACCATGCTTATAATCACCATGTGCTTGCATGTTTGAATTAATTAAAAGAAGATAACACTACAAGAAGTTAAAAAATTAAAAGGAAGTGGAATGCAATGGAAGATAAAAACACCTCAGGCAACTATGGGCCTATGTGATTCACATGCGGACCTCACCAGCTGAATTGCGAATCGCACGTTGTGTTGCAAAGGCCAACAGAAGCCTGAATGTATTCCGATTTGGGGTGTGAAGGCTGGTGCGATTTGCACCAGCCAATGCAAGCATCACACTGAGCTTCGTCCCTTAAATCCAGTTATCTGACAATATTTTTCCGAGACGTGCGGTGCCTTATGCGTTTTGCACATAAGGATCTGCGCATCGCATGGGAAAGGCACAAGAAAACAGTTGGAATATTTCAATTCCTTTCTTTCTTGTGTGTTACATATGTGATTCACAGAGCAATATCTGTGAAATGTGCTGGCACCAAAACAACAAACCAATTCTAAAAGGGATAAGCATGATATGACCAAAACCAAATCATCCGGGTACTCAGACTTCCCCATGATTGTTCAATACAATTCAAAATACGGATAGGATTAGAGACTTCCCTTAATCAGTACATTACCCCTTCTATCATTGGGAACATCAAGCCTTCAATTAAAATTAGGAGGCAAAATCAATCGACAACTATTTCATATCCATCACCCCAGAATATTATCCTAACTAGCATATTCAATTCAACAGATCATGGGCACAATGGTAGTAATAATTTCAGCCCCAAACCTCATGATTCAACAAAAATCTTGTGAAGATGACGATTTGTCCTTAAGAATGACATCACCAAATCTATCGTAGGGTCAAATTATGTACCAACTCAAGTGGGTTACTCAGACTTCACCCAAAACACAAATTTTTAAGGCTAAAAATTGCCATAAACAACATGCATCGTCATAATATCAATTTCTATCAAGTTAATCTTAAGAAAAATCAACAATAAACAACAAAATTAGGGACCCAAAATTTTTGGATCTCACATAAAATCAACATGGAAGATTTAATGAGCATGCTTCACAATATGAGTTCTCAATCTCTATAAAAACACGTATTTAACAGCGGGGAACTTACCACAATTGAAGATTAGAAGATAGGAAGCAAAAATTGGAGCTTTTCAAAGGCCAATAATGGAGGCACACAATTTTGACCATAAAAATAAGCAGCGACATGAAGGGTTGCGGTGGTGGCGGATTTGGGTGAGAGAGGAGAAGGTTTTGGGGAAAGTTTGAGGGATTTTAGAGGATTTTAGAGAGAGTTATGATGGTTTTTGTGTGAGAATATGGAAGAGAATAAGAAGGTTGCAGTTTATAATGAAGGAAAAGAAGAAGAAAGGTCAGTGGGTCAAGTCGGTCAATGGGTAGGTCATCAAAATTTAAAAATTTACCTTGGTGCAATATAATGTGCGAATCGCACAAGATGAAGTGCAGCCCACACATTGCTTGCACCAGCCTATTTCTTACCCAAATTTTGCCCAGCTTTCTGACTTGGGGTGCAAAGGAGGTGTGACACGCACAATGGGATATGTGAAATGCACAACCTATTGCATGTCATCTCCAATTTCAATTTTATTTCCCAGCTTTCTAATTTGAGATGTGGTGCTCCGTGCGACATGCACAATTGCTTTTTGTCTTGTTTTGCACTCAGTCATTTTTCCTCTCCACGCATTCCTAAAACACACCAAAAACAACAAAAGGTATTGAAAATGAAAAGTGAAGACACTTGGGTTGCCTCCCAAGAAGATCTTGATTTTACGTCGCGGCTTCATGATAGTACCTCAATTATCAATCATTATCCAAAAACATGCAAATCTGATTGGCGTGAACTTATTCCAAGAAAAGGAATTGCTCTATCAACACCTTCATAACATTGTTTTGTTGCCAAGATGGAAACATCATAGGCTCGGGTACTTCTTTATTCAGAAACCCATCATGGGAATCAACCAACTTTCCCTCAACATTGATCACGGACACTACTCGAAACTTGTCCGGTGGCTTTGTAGGTTGGCATACATTAAAGTTCACTTCCTCGCTTCTAGGCTAAAACTTGAGTTCCCCAAGTTCCATATCAACCAAAGCACTCCTGGTTGCCAATAATGGTCATCCCAATATGATGGGCACCTCCATATCCACTTCACAATCAAAGATAACAAAATCAGCATATAGGAGGAACTTGTCGACTTTAATCAATACATCAAATAGGATTCCTACAGGACGTTTGATGGACCTATCAGCCGTGAGAAGCCTCATTGGTATAGGATTTGGCATACACAATCCTAAATTCTTGAAAATAAATAGAGGTATCAAGTTGATACTTGCTCCTAAATCACACAAAGTCTTACGGAACACAAACACGCCAATAGTGTATAGAATTGTAAAGGCACCCGGGTCTTCTCATTTCTCAACAATGTTACTTGTCATAAAAGCACTTCAGCTGTGTGATATTTACATGGTACCCACATCAACTACGCACTTCTTCTTGAGAAGCACCTTCATGAACTTAGCGTACCCGGGAATTTGCATTAACACATCAACCAAGGGGATGTTGATGGACAATTTACTGAACATGTCCATGAATTTCTTGAATTGGTTTTTCTTCTACTTTTTGGTCAATCTTTGAGGATAAGGAGGGGTTCCTTTAGGCATTGGTTGAGGCACATTCGGTACACTAAGAGCCTCCTCTTTGATATCAATAGCAACTTCAGAAGGAGGATCAGCCTTATCCTTCTCTTCATTTATGTTATCATCATTAAAGATCACGTTGGGTGCACTAGGCTTCACCCCAATGATCGGATTTTCATCCACTTTATTATAGAGAACAATATCTTCTTTAATTTTATCATTTGACTTTACAACAACATTATCAGATGGCTTCTTAACCCCACTACACATTCATCCACTCCTAGTGACAATTGCCATAACATGGCCATCGTTCTTCGGGTTCGCCAAAGTGTCACTTGGAAGTGTCCTCTACATTCGAGGATTCATTTGTGAGGATAAGTATTTCATTTATTCCTCAAGGTGCTTAATAGAAGCCGAGTGTGAGCTCACTATTTGGTGCAGAGTCGATACTTCACTCTTTAGCTCCTTCACCCCTCTATCGGTTGACTCAACCTTTTTCAAGACAAAAGATAACATATATTAAATTTTTGAGTGTTTGGGGTTGCTCATGATGGGTTGATAAGAGGACACAGCCTTAGGAGGTGGAACATATGGATTTGAACTCTGGTGATTATATCGATCACCTTTTCTCTCACGATCTCTCTAATTATCTTGACGTTTTTTATCTTTGATCCAACCTTGATTCTCGTCTCTTGGGAGACAATACCCGGGTCAAGAATGCGCTAATAAATAAAAAATCTCCCCCTCCACAATAGTAAAGACATCTTCATCATTAGCTTTAAGTTCAGGAGTACTCACAGCATTCACACTCTTAGTATTACCAGCCCTCATCATGTGTTTGGCCAAAAGATCAACTTGCATTAACACCTTGACCATAGTTTCATCTTTCTCCTATCTTTATAGTGCATTTTATTTGTCAACCATTTATAGGAGGTAATGATGATCGCGTAGTCAAAACACATTTATAAACCCAAAAGATGTCGGGGTCATACCCAAGGGACCTGATTTAACTAATTAGAGATTGTGCGAAGCAATTTCAAAGTTAGAGTAGTTGTTCAACAAAACCAAAGCAAGAAAATGGGGAGAATTGGGAAAGTTGTCACTACTAACTCAATTCAAATAAAAACTATAAAATCAAGATGGGTGTACCAATAAGGACAAGATGACTAGCGGTGCATTTCTGAAGGGGCATTCGCTATAGGATAGGGTAGTCACTAATTCACTTAAATTCTCACCTATTGACATGGGTAGCATTGGTCATAAGTGTGGAATGCTATCTCTCAATCAACATCCACATATCTGATGATTTCGATTAGAACATCATTCGGTGTGCTAAATAACCAACCAACATTTGCTTGGGGAGGTCGTCCTATTTCTAGCTCGGACCCTTAAATTGGAGATTCCGCAATTGGAGCTATGTCTAGCCTCCAATCTAAGTGGATTCCCAAGTACCCATTAGCAATTTCATATCCACAACTACAAAATTCTCTCTCGAGCAATTATATAGCCAAGTAAGGTAAATTCAAGTTTGCAACCACAAATTATTAGATTAAAACATGGTGAAATTACTAGACCCATATCAGATAAGCAATTATAAATGAGAATTAGCAACACCCGCACCCATTAGCTAAGCACCCATCATTAATACACCCCTAGACAAGAGAAATTAGCCACTCATAGAAGGGGAGAAGATATACCAGCTGGGTAAATCAAATTCCCATACATTGTAGTTGATTCTCAAGTTCTAGAGTCAAATTAGGCACACAATTTGTTAACCAAAAGATTGGATTGAAAAGCCTCTCTCAATGAAGATAGAGAAAAGTGTTGACAAGCCAAAAATAACTCCAAGTTCTCGATTTGAAATTCTCTGCTAAAAATTGTATATACAAAATAAGCCTAAAGTTGTCTTTTATATGCTCCAAAATCATCACATAAATTTAGGACAAAATTTCCCTCCAGGTGGTGTGCGATGCGACGTGCAGTTCGCACATTGCAGTGTGCACATCGCACGCCTGATTCAGATTAGCCAGTGACTTCAGCCACATAGGTAAGCTTTGTGTGAAGGTGGTGCATTTCGTACCACAGGATGTGCGCGTCGCATGGCGATCGCACTCCTTAGCAGAATATTCAGTCATCTTTGCAGCTTCATAAGGAGGAGGTGCGAACCGCACCTTGGCTTGTGCGTGTCGCACGGCTACCGCTCCTCCTGGAAGATTCTCCAGCTTTTCACAACTCTTCACACTTAGCTCCTTTTTGGATATTTTTGGGTCCATATCCTTGTTTTTCCTCATCTATCCAAAGTACCTACATATACATCAATAAAGGCCATAAGAACCTCTAAATCAATTCAAAACGTAGCAATAATTCATGGATATAGGCTTAATAAGTTGGTAGATTACCGACTTATCAAACATCCAAACTTGAACTATTGCTTGTCCTCAACCAAGGTACTCACACGACAAGGAATGAATTATTCTTAGGCTCAATTAAGGCACAAAAACTATTCTACACTAAAAATTTAAGAAAAATAAACAAACAAAAGACTCAACTACTATGCTTATCTCATTTTGGACCCCCACATGCTCAAGGCAATTGCTCATTTCAATTTTTTTTTCCAAAAGGACATCATATCACTTTTAAAATACAAGGGAATTTGCCATTCAAAACAAGACATTTTAGCTTCTCAAGTCATTGGCATGGACCGTCAAAGTTTGCCCCGAGATTTGCCACACAACTTGTCTCATTCATTCACCTAAATTAAATAGAGACTCTATGCTTCAATTTGAGTTCATGATGCCACTCACCAAAAGAGAGAATCCCACTCACAATTATTCAATTCTTAACCACGGGATTATACGAGAACCAAGAAGACTCTCACTCTCTCAAGTAAGTTCAAGTGCATACGCGTCGAACCATAGGCTTGCCCTTCATGTAGATTGCCACTAATGTAGGGTAGCCAAGCTCAAAATCACTAAGGACTTGCTGGTTATGATGTTGGGTAGGGCTAAGGTGAGGATATCATTTGGTTCAAGTGACTACACCTCCCTAATGCTCTTTGTTTTCATTTCAAACACCGCTTAAATTTTTCAATTTTCAACTTCACCTTATTTGTCCCTCACACAACCCAAGATTTCTCCTTTTTTACCTCATGATCATTCACACCTTATATCACCTTCACTTGGTAGTACCTATTTTTTCTTTTTAATTTCCTCATTGGATTGATCTTTTGGAGAAATTTTTAATTCTCGAATCAAGGTGCTACCTTGCACTTGAAGTGCATTTCTTTTCTTCTCCTCATTTGATCACATGCCCCCCCCCCCCCCTCCCAAACTTAAGCATTTTCCTATGTTATCTTTTGTTTCCCCCCCAAACTTAGGATTTTAGCCTACATTTCATTTTCAAGAAATTAGGGAGGATGGGTGCCAAGATAGAGGTTCCAAAAAGTTCAAGGTGTTACAAAGGTGTCAATGAATGGTCATAAGCTCAAAAAGGTTACCTAGGATTTGATGTCATTGGGAGGTCATTTGAGTGAAGTGGCTATCATAACGCAGCTAAGGTCATTTCCCAAGCTTGGTTACACCTATAATTTTACCTTTAATCACATTCGGGGCAAGTTCTAGATGACACTTATGCACAATAATCAAGGTAAAGCCTCACCGCACAAGGCATCATGCCACAAGACTTCATCCATTAGTCCCACAATCAATTAGAGCAAATGACTTTTGACAAGCTATTTTGAGTTCATTACACACTCATTTGTGAGTTAATCGAGCCAAAGAGAGAGTGTGCAAGTCATGACAAGAGAACGTTTTTCCACAAAAATTCATTTCCCTTCTTCCTTTCCTTTTCAACAAAACAATTTACCAAGAAATATTTTTGGTGGGCCCGTTATGAGACAACCACTTATGGATAAAATTCTAAACTAAACTTGGAATTCTCCCTTAAGAAAGTCACCTCTCAATCTATCATAGGGAAACACCAACCCGGTTCGACGCACAAAAACAAAAGAAAAGAAAAAGAAAATAATCAAAACTTTTACTCCTTGGGAAAGAACCGTAGTATTAAGAAAACCCTCAGAGTTTATTTCTACGCTACTATCAACAAGGAGATCCACAATTTTTTTTGCGCTCATGAATCAATCAAGAACAAGCCTTAGCGTAGGCATTTAGCGCATTTTCAAAGCACGGGTAGCGGAACAATGGGGCATGTAAGACCAACCCAGCACACCATCAATAAAATTTAAGCCCAGTAAGGGCACAATTAAGCTCAAAGTAAAACAAAAACATAATCTATAGAAAGAAAAAATAGTAGCATCACAATCAATTATCCAAAATATACCTGACAAGGCCAAATAAAACTAAGTAGAATAGTCAACTAGGCCCGAAAAGGGCAATAAATTATCTCAAACCCACTCACGGGCATCAAAAAATAATTAAAGAAAGCCACCCCCTCCCATGAAAGAAGCATTGTCCTAAATTCTCATAGTGCAATGGGAAAGGGTGGAACTCCCTGTAGAATCTAGTCCTCATCATCACCACCATCAGAAGCAACTTCTTCTTCCACACTCTTCCCACTTGGGCCAACACCACCCCTTCGAGAGTTTGCCAAAATTATGGAGACACAAAGCGCTCTCTAAAATACAGGGTCCTCATCATCTTCTGCTTCCTCATCCTCATGACCACGTAGCTCCTCAGATTCATATGAAGCAAACAAGTAATCTAACGGGCCGGGAATCTTCCTGGGTGGAATCAATGTAGTCAATTCTTCGTGCACCACTGATACCTTGCCTTTAGCTTTGTCAACATCTCTCCGGAGTGTGGTGATTGCACCCTCCATGACATCAACTCTTTTACACAGAGTGTTTAAGTTATCCACTACCCCCTTAATAGCACTCTTGACTACTTTGTTTATCATCCCGAGTAGCTTAGTGGATAGATCGGCGAGTTGTTTCTCATGGATATGAGTTCTGTCGATCATGTCCTGGAAGCTATTTTTGGTCATCGGAGAGGTTGGTGTATGTGTGTGTGTCTCAGTGGTAGCTCAGGAGGGAGATGGAATATATGCTCTATCATCAAGGTCACCACCCGAAGTTGCCACTGATGCCTCAGTCCTTTGTCTCATAAGTAGGGGTGCATCCTTGTCAGTTTTCATATCAAGATCAATCACCCCCACAGCGTGGGTGACTTTGTCACAACTGAGGTAGGGAATCTCTGCCTTGGCACACAACTTGCTGATCAACACTGGGAAAGGGAATGCATCCTTGCCTCTGCGGGCTTTTCTCCGAATAACCATGGCTGAAATTTCTCAAAAATTCACATGTTCACTTGTCATGATGGAAGCAACCAAAATGCCACCCTCTTGAGTTATTTTCTGATCATTTTGAGAGGGGAGGAACCTATTGCGGATTAGAACATACCACAGTCGGGATTCAAAGTGCAATATTTTTCTTGGGATATCGCCCGCCACAAAGGACCAAGAAGGGATATCTCGAGCAATGATTGGGGTTGTTTCTTGATATCTCTTTGGATCAGCCATCAATTTATGAGAGATGGTACAAGGTCGATTGGTTGGCCCCAATAGATAGCATTGATAGAAGCGAGGGTGATGCTAACCCTCTTGCCTCTGACTATGACTGAATTCAAGTTGGGGAATTTCTCCGTTGGCCCTTTGTATCCTTTGGAGTCTTGGGTTGCCTGATATGCCGCGAAGAATTCCCACACCACTTCCTCATAATACCCCCCGGGTAAATCATGAAAGGGGTGCCACTCTCGCTCAGCTATCTGTCGGTGCATGTTTGGTAGTTCATCTCCGACCTCTCCCAAGTTAAAACTTTGCTCCTCATTGAATCCACTATCTTTGTCCCATTTGTAGAGAGATTTCATGCCCTCTATTCCGAAGTGGAGCCTTGCTTCTTCGACAGTGCTTCGCCTGCTAGAAGACATAGTCTGGATCTAAAGATTGTGAGCCAAAACAAAACAAAATCTATGAAGGGCGGAATGCATCAAAGTAGAAGTCAAAATAGGTGTCTGTTGTCTTATGCGGAACACATGCGAACGCACTAGGAAGGGTACGTGTCACATGTGCTATCGCACAAGCCAATCAAAACCTTTAGTAAACTCTTTTGCTGAGGTGCGACGCTGGTGAGATCCGCACCACCAGAAGTGCATGTCGCACTATGTTTTGCCCCTCAAATCAGTGTTCTGCACTTTCTTTCAACTTGGTGCGATGCCTTGTGCAACCCGCACATCAAGATTATGCATCATATGCGTAATGCACAACAACAAAATTGGAATATTTGGTTCCTTGTGTTCTTGTGAGTTACACATAAGATCCATAGAGCAAGATATGCTTCAGTACTTAGAACCACATGCAACCAATTCATAATAACAAAAAAGGCAAAGGGGATTCATGACCATAACTTCCGGGTACTCAGACTTCCCCGGATTTCCATTAACACATAACCAACAAGAAAGGACTCAATGACTTCCCTTAAGATAGACGTTACCCCGTCTATCATCAAAAACATCAAGCCCTCCTTGCAACAATGGGCACCAAAAAGCATATCAACAATTAACCTCCTCCCTGCACAAGATCATACACCCCAACTAGATTTTCACTAAGGATCATGGGCATACGATCAAGAACTTTCATCCTGAATTATCAATTATCAAACAAAACCTCATAACTAACAACGACTTGCCCTTAAGAATGACGTCACCCAATCTATCATCGGGCCAAATCAAGCACTAGTTACAAGTGGGTTACTCAGACTTTACACCAACACTGATATTAAGGTTAAGCATTACTACCAATCAACATGCATAGTCAAGATTTACAATCTACCAAGTTGACATTAAAAGATTTCATCATTACAACTCAAAATTGGGGACCCAAAATTTTCAGATCTCACCCATTATCAACATGGCTAATCTACTAAGCATGCTTCACACTATGAGTTCCCAACAATAATAGAAACAAATATTTAGCGTCGGGGAACTTACCATAAGTGAAGATTACGAAGGGAAGAACTTAAATCAAAGATTTTTAAATTCTGACAATGGTGACCCACAAGACCTCCCGGAGAATAATGGCGGCGACGTGAAGAAGTGGTGGAGAGGAATGGGTGAGAAGAGGAGAAGGATTTGTGGTAGTTTGAGGGGTTTGGAGAGAATTTTTGGTGGAGGATTTTGAGAGTTGTGGAGAAAGATGGTGGAAAAAGAAGAGAGGGGCAGTTTTATAAGAAAAAGAAGAAGAAGAGTTGGCCGGGTCATCTCCGGGTCGAGTTGGTCAACGGGTTAAGTCAATTAAAAATTCAAATTTATCTCTTGTGCGCCATGACATGAGATTTTCACCAGGCTAGGTGCGGACCGCATAGCATATCACACATGCCCCTTTTTCTCTCTTGGGCTTACCCAGGAATCTATTTTTTGGTGTGATGGAGGTGCAACATGCACTTGGGCTTGTGCAGCCCGCACAGCCTAGCACATGTCACCTCCATTTTTCACTTTTCCTCCAGGCCCTCTATTTTGGTGTGCAGTTGGCTGTGTGACATACACAATTTTTTTTCCAGTCCGCACTATCCACCACATAGAACATTTTTGCCTTGTTTTCCTTTGTCCATGTTTCAATTCCATGCATTTCCTACAGAACATCAAAAAGAACAAAGAATAACCAAAAACAAAGAAAGAAACTTGGGTTGCCTCCCAAGCAGAGATTGATTTAACATCACGGCACGATGATACTACCTCAATACTCATTCATTTTTGGGGTTGTTAATGGTGTCGCTAGGCAGCGTTCCCTTTATCCGTGGGTTTATTTGTCTTGATAGGTGGGTCATTTGGGACTCAAGGTGTTTGATCGAGTCACTATGGGAACTCCCCATTTGGTGAAGTGTAGAGACCTCACTCTTTAGCTCAATCACTCCCGAGTTTGTAGTGTCCACCTTCTTAAGAACCAAGGACAAAATGTCCTCTATCTTGGATTGGCCGGGATTGCTTGTGCCTGGTTATTATAGAGAATCATATTTGTTTGGGGGGATGTAAGGATTCGAGCTCCGGTGATTAAAGCGATCACCATCCTTATCTATTTCACGCCAATTTCCATCCCTCTCTTTGTCTCTAATCCAACCTTGATTCTCCTCTCTCGGGTAATAATACCCAGGGCGAGAACCTGTTGACACGTAGCATAGATTACCATTAATCTCAGTCATAAGCTCAACATCATTCACCTTAATCTCCTGTGTACTCACTGCATTCACCTTCTTAACACCAGCTCCCATCACAAACTTGGCCATCAAGTCAATTTGTGTCATCATTTTAGCCAAAGCTTCATCTCACTCCTCATATTTTCTCCTTATTTCATTCGTCACAATTGTTGAGGGTGTTCCCAAAGTTAACACCTCTTCCTCTCTAAAATGCCAAGCTTGATTGGTCTTGGTCATTCATTCTAATAGCTCTGAGGCAATGTGAAACTCAAGGTCCAAGAAGGTGCCACCTCCAAGATTATCAGCCATCGATTTGTTCATAGAGTTCAATGACTGTTTGAAGCTTTAGAGCAACACATTGTCTGACAACTCATGGATTGGGCATAATAGAAGTTTCTTTTTGAATCATAGCCAAACATCATGAAGAGGCTCATCCGGAAGCTGCCTAAAGTTGGTAATCTCATCTCTTAACTTCATCCTTAGAGATGGAGGAAAGATTCTCGAGGTAAATTCCTCAACAAACTCAGGCCAAGATGTGATAGATTCATTCAGTAATTCTTCCAACCACACTGTGGATTCCCCCGTCAAAGATAAAGGGAATAGGCGCAATCGGATGGACTCTTGGGAGATATTTTGGATCATGTATGATTGGCAAATCTCCACAAAGTTCTGAATATGCCAGTTGGCATCCTTATGGGCAGCTCCACTAAATAGACCCTTCATTTGAATTAAATAGATCATGGTGCTTGTCACATAAAAGACAACATTTCCCACTGTGGGGGGTAGGCGGATTGCACCTACACCTCCGTGCATCATTGGCTCAGCAGCATTGGCGTTGTCGAAGCCCTCAATGCTCTCATTGTCCTCGGCTTCTTCCATAGCCAGCCAGCTCAATAATTACTCAAAAATAACAAAAAGTAAAAGAAAACAAGCACTCTCAAGTTGAATTCACAACAATCAAAAACTAGCTAATACTCATGTCCCCAACAATGACACTATTTTTTTATGAACGCTCAAATCATGGATCTCCAACTAGGAGGTTACGACGATCGCGTAGTCAAAACACATTTATAAACCCAATGGATGTAGGGGTCATACCCAAGGGACCTGATTTAACTAATTAAAGATTGTGCAAAGCAATTTTAAAGTGAGAGTAGTTCTTCAACAAAACCAAAGCAAGAAAATAGGGATAATTGGGAAAGTTGTCAGTACTAACTCAATTCAAATAAAAACTATAAAATAAAGATGGGTGTACCAATAAGGACTAGATGACTAGGGGTGCATTTCCGAAGGGGCATTTTCTATAGGATAGGTAGTCACTAATTCACTTAAATTCTCACCTATTGACACGGGTAGCATTGGGCATAAGTGTGGAATGTTATCTCTCAATCAACATCCACATATCCAATGATTTTTGTTAGAACATCATTCGGTGTTCTAAATAACCAACCAATATTTTCTTAGGGAGGTCATCCTATTTCTAGCTCGGACCCTTAAATGGGATATTCCGTGATTGGAGCTATATCTAGCCTCCAATCTAAGTGGATTCTCAAGTACCCACTAGTAATTTCACATCCACAACTAAAAAATTCTCTCTCGAGCAATTATATAGCCAAGTAAGGTAAATTCATGTTTGCAACCACAAATTATTAGATTAAAACATGGTGAAATTACTAGACCCATATCAGATAAGCAATTATAAAAGTGAATTAGCAATACCCACACCCGTTAGCTAAGCACCCATCATTAATACACCCCTAGACAAGAGAAATTAGCCACTCATAGAAGGGGGAGAAGATATACCAGCTGGGTAAATCAAATTCCCATCCATTTTAGTTGATTCCCAAGTTCTAGAGTCAAATTAGGCACACAATTTGTTAACCAAAAGATTGGATTGAAAACCCTCTCTCAGTGGAGTTGGAGAAAAGTGTTTACAACCCAAAAATATCTCCAAATTCTCTATCTAAAATTCTCTGCTAAAAATTGTATATACAAAATAAGTCTAAAGTTGCCTTTTATATGCTCTAAAATTGTCATATAAATTTAGGACAAAATTTCCCTACGGGTGGTGTGTGATGCGACATGCGATTTGCACGTCGCAGTGTGCGCGTGGCTGATGTGCCGCCATTCTACGGCACTTTCGACGCCTCTAAACTAAGAACAATCGTAAGTTTTCAAGCAACCGTCGTCTTTTTTGATGTTTTATGTTATGTTTTCAGGAAAGAGAGACAAACATAGAAACGGAAGGAAATACGGGCAACACGACGTTCTGGATAAGAGTGACGGCCTGAGTGACGGTCCGTCAAGCTGGTGACGGACCGTCAAGCCCAAACCGTCAACTTGAGGCAGCACCACTGCCTAGTAGTGACGTCCACCGTGACGGTCCGTCAAGCTGGCGACGGTCCGTCACCCAAACCGTCAAGTTGAGGCAGAACGCGCGACGCGGATTCTGAACGTTTTTGGGTTTATTTCCTGGACTCCTATAAATACCCTATGTTAGGTTTATTTTATTAGTGGTTCACCCAATAGTTTTAGAAGATTTTTAGTCTACTTTTGAGCGAAAATTTGAGAGCAAGAAACACGTTTTCTTCTTCTTGAAATCGTGTTCTTGATTTGTTCTTGGGATCTTGGTTTCTTGTTCTTTGATAATTGAAGCTTGTTTTCATTATATTGTAAGAATCTCTTTTCTTTATTATGAATATGAACTTCTTCTCTTTCCATAAAATAATGATTAACTAACTTCCCACAACTAGGGTTGTGGGAGCCATGGCAAACATAGCGATATAGATTTCGGGTAGCTTCGGGTTCAATATTTATGATTGTCACGTGGTTAATCATTCATTCTTCACGTTTATAGTGGTTGCAAATATTAGAACATGCCTAGGTTTAATTTGCTTGAGTAAAGATATTTAAACCGAGAAATTTGATTAACTACGAGGATTCGAGACTACCAACTTTCGTCTTATGTTTAATGCTGTAACTAGATTAATCTACTTGATGTTTAGAATTGAAATCTAAAAGCTCACCTTTTCAAGTTCGAGAGAATTGAAAAGGAAATTCGTCTATTTGGTTGAGAAACGTTTAGATGATACCATTAATTCAATCACATCGTGACATGCATATAAGAAAGAACCCGGTTAATCTTGAATCGACATTGTTACAACGCCATGGTGAACATTTCCCTAGTTCTCTCTCATATTGATTTTCACTCATACATTATTGTTCGTTTTGTTTACACATTGTTCACACAAACCCCCCCCCCCTATTTACCGAAAACTATCGACCATTAGTCATCTAATTCACTAAAGACTTAACTTTCACCTTATTCCCTGTGGGATCGACCCCAACCTCTGTTGGGTTCTATATTTGACGACGACCGCTTACGCTTCTTAAATTGAGGTGTAGTTTGGGCGTTATCAAATTTTGGCGCCGTTGCCGGGGAATACGGTTGTTTATTAAGTCCGGTGTGTTTATTTGACTCTTAGTCATATTTCCTGCTTTTATTTTTATTTGTTGTTTTAGTTTTTACAGGATACATAGTTGTGCATGCCAAGTACCCGAGGCTCGGGTGAACCAATATTACCCTATGACCCCGAGCTTGCAAGGACGATAAGGTGAAACATGAATGAGCAACAACTTGAGGCAGCGAGACTCGCTGCAGCGCAGCAAGCCCAACAACGTTTGAATGCTGGTGGTCTTGAGGTCGACATTGAGTTGAATGATGAGGAGGTCGACTTAGATGGAGTTGGTGCCACGGGCACTATTGCGTTTCCTCTGCTAGCACCCGGGGCCAAGTTCAACATCACTAGCACAATGATTCAGCTGTTGAATTTGAGAGGAGTGTTCCGTGGGGTTGCTGGCGACGATCCAAACCGGCACCTAATGAATTTTGTGGGTATCTGCAAGTCGTTCGAATTGCCTGGAGTAAGTCAGACAGCGATCAGGCTCAGGTTGTTTCTGTTGTCTCTATCTGATGAGGCAGCGTTATGGTTGACAGAGCTAACCCCCGACTCTATCACAACCTGGGGAGAGTTGAAAGGAGCTTTCCTAGAAAGGTTAATTCATCCCTCTAGGATGATACAGTTGAGGGACGAAATTAGCAACTTCAGACAACAACCTCATGAGGCGTTACACGAGACATGGTTGCGGTTCAAGAAGAAGCTGACAAAATGCCCCAACCATCAGTTGACCGACAATTTTTTGATGCAGACATTCTACAGGGCACTGAATTCGGCTACCAAGCCGACATTGGATAATGCAGCAGGTGGAGCGTTTATGGGTCTCACTTTTGCCGATGCCACAGCTATTTTGGACAGGCTCACCAAAACCGACAGGGCCTGGCATACACGTGATACAGAGGTAGCAGCTAGCACTTATGCAGTTGGTATGTCAGCAGAGCAGCGCATATCGAAGGAAGAGCGGGACCAAGATATGGCCCATCTGAAGACGCAAATGGACCTACTGACAAAGCATTTGTTGTCAGGAGGTATTGAAAAGGTGAAAGTTGTGGGTGCCCAAGGTAGAGTAGCAGAGTTCGAATCTGATGAGGAGGCAAATTATTTGGGTGGTTTCCAGGCCAACGGCCAAGGAAACCAAGGTCGGAACTATCAGAAGGACAACTACTATGAAAAAACTGGCTACAGAGATCGTGACCAGGGAAACTGGAAGAATAAAACTGATAGAGGTGGGTTGTATGTACCACCTGGTAATCGGGATAGAGCTAGCACCGAGACAGGGATGTCTAAATTGGAGAACATTATGGCGAAGATGCTGCTAAAGGTGGAATCTACTGACTCCGCGGTAAAGGAGATGAGGACCAAACTATCAACAATGAGTCAAGTAGTGGATTCACATTCCACCTCGATCAAGCAATTAGATCAACAAGTGGGTCAGATCTCGGCGGCTCTAAATCAAAGGAAGACAGGTACCCTGCCGAGTGACACTATTCAAAACCCAAGGAATGATGCGAGCTGTATGGCGATCACTACAAGAAGCGGTAGAATATTACCGAAATCACATCCGGTAATTCAGACTCAGGATGGTGAGATTGCGGACGACAAAGCGGTGGAGGAGGCTACTCAAAGACCCGCAGATAAAAGCAAGGAAGCTGAAAAACTTCCAACTATGATGCCTCGGCCACCGCCTCCGTTTCCGCAACGTTTGAAGAAGAGAGTGACAGATGACAAGTTCTTGAATTTCATGACCATGCTCAAGCAGGTATCAATAAACATCCCACTGGTGGAAGCACTTGAACAAATGCCCGGATATGCCAAGTTCATGAAGGACTTGATTACCAAGAAGAGGTCAGTGAGCGTGGAACCAGAAGATAACCTCCACCACTGCAGTGCCATTTCCTCAAGATCGTTAGTGGACAAGAAGGAAGATCCAGGTGCTTTTACTGTTCCCTGTACTATCAGGAAGCTCAACTTCGGAAAAGCATTATGTGATCTTGGTGCTAGCATCAACTTGATGCCACTAGAAATCTATAAACAATTGGGTTTGGGAACTCCCAAACCTACGACCATGAGGGTGCTAATGGCTGACCGTTCAGTAAAGCGACCGGTGGGAATATTGTCTGATGTGCTGGTCAAGGTTGGTAAGCTTATATTCCCAACTGACTTTGTGATCTTGGATTGCGAAGTGGACTTTGAAGTCCCCATAATCTTGGGACGACCATTGCTGGCCACTGCGAGAGTGTTGGTTGACATGGAGAAAAACGAACTGACATTCAGATTAAATAATGGATTTGTCAAGTTTGATGTGTGTAAATTGATGAAGCAACCAAGAGACATGAGAGTGATCGCGGTCATAGATGTGGTTGAGGAAGCCCCTGCAGAGACCCTAGCTGTTACAACAATGAGGTTGCAATCGCAAGAAGGGAAACATGTCGAGGAAGGCGGTGAAAACAAATCAAGGAAGAGAAAACACCACAAGAAAACCAGCAAAGAAAGAGTAAAGAAGCTGCCGCGACTAGCTGCGGAGCCGATAAAAGAGGAAGTTGGAGCTCAACGGGATGGGGTAGCTGGCACCTATTCCATCAATTTTGCCTGCTCTGGAGACCCTGGCGGTCTCCAACATCATGCCAGACGCTGAGTCCTATGGACTTCACAGGTATTCCTTTTTCTCACAGTTTTAGCTTTCACATGTATGCATTGGGGACAATGCATGAGTCTAAGTTGAGGGTGTTGGGTTACCTGTGAGTCTTTCACCACCGAGGGTTTTTGTTTTCGTGTTTCTTTTCCCTCCGGTGTGCTATCTAGTAGAACCGGCATGTTTAGGTTGTCGTTTAAATTTTAGTTGTTTTTTTTAGTGTCTATAGCAAGCATGGCGTTTTTTGTTGGAAAATATACTAAAAGGAGCCCCCTCCGAAAAAGATTTTGTACTTATGTTTGAAACGATTGACTGTCTGGATCCTTGGATGTCATTGTGTGGTTATGATTGGAATAAGTATGCTTGAGCCGAGCTGTTGTCTTGATAGTTGGTAGTGGTATGGTTTATTGGTGCCAAGTGTGTGTGAGCATATTGTTATAAATTCTTACTCTGTGCATGCATCTAGAACTTGCCCGGTCTATTTTGTTAAGTTTGAAGTTGGTTGTTTAGGAAAGGATCACAGGCCATTTTTGTGTGCAGTCCACTTAGCCTATAAGACCGTCCAAATGTAAATAATCTCTTTTGAACCTTGTTTGAGCCATAATTGACCCTGTTCGTCCAATAACCTGTCACCGTTCCTGTTTAACTTTGAATCCCTGTTTTGGCCCTGGTCCTTCCTTGGACATCGTGCACCTCAACTCAGGCAATCAGCCTAAGTTGAGGGTGGCTACTATAGAGGTAAATGAGAAGAAAAATAGGATGGATAAGATTGGTTGTGGATAGAATGAGAATTCCGGGTGTGTGTCTAAGAAAAGAAACTAAAAAGAGATGAAAAAGAACAAAAAATAAATAAAAAGAATTGTCAAAATAAAGAGGCCGCACCTGCAGCTAGAAAGGAGGGAATAAAAAGGTGAATAAGGATGGACAAAGTAAAGTTAAGTGGAAATAGTAGGTCGGTGATTCCAAGGAGGGTTTAGTCACTATTCCCCAAACGTGTCCTACCTGCACCCGAAGCCTCATTACAAGCCAAAACAAGTCCTGTAGTGATCCTGAGCGGCTTTCTGAAAAACTGAAATAGAATAGTAAGGGCAAGCTTATGGCATCGCATGTGTATTGTTTGAAATCGTTTGTGAGTGCGAGCGCCTTACCTAGTCCTAAGTTTTGTGTGTGGGACTTCTTTGTGGTGAGGGCACCAAGATTTCTGTATTGTCTATTGACTGTTAGGATAGTTGTGCGTGTGTATGCATAATATTTTATCCTATCGGAATGACATGCTTGGATCCGTGCAAGTTAACGTTTCATACATTTGTGTGCTACTAGGGTGGCTTGATTTAAATATTAATGAACTATTGAATGACCATGAGTTGTTAGAGACACGAGTTTGTTTTCTTAGTTAAGTCGTATTATTCTTTTTTTTTTGTGTCATGTTGCTTGAGGACAAGCGAACGTTTTAAGTTGAGGGTGTTGATGTGCCTTCATTCTACGACACTTTCGACGCCTCTAAACTAAGAACAATCGTAAGTTTTCAAGCAACCGTCGTCGTTTTTAATGTTTTATGTTATGTTTTCAGGAAAGAGAGACAAACATAGAAACGGAAGGAAATACGGGCAAAACGACGTTCTGGATAAGAGTGACGGCCTGAGTGACGGTCCGTCAAGCTGGTGACGGACTGTCAAGCCCAAACCATCAACTTGAGGCAGCACCACTGCCTAGTGGTGACGGCCACCGTGACGGTCCATCAAGCTGGCGACGGTCCGTCACCCAAACCGTCAAGTTGAGGCAGAACGCGCGATGCGGATTCCGAACATTTTTGTGTTTATTTCCTGGACTCCTATAAATACCCTATGTTAGGTTTATTTTATCAGTGGTTCACCCAATAGTTTTAGAAGATTTTTAGTCTACTTTTGAGCGAAAATTTGAGAGCAAGAAACACGTTTTCTTCTTCTTGAAATCGTGTTCTTGATTTGTTCTTGGGATCTTGGTTTCTTGTTCTTGGATAATTGAAGCTTGTTTTCATTATATTGTAAGAATCTCTTTTCTTTATTATGAATATGATCTTCTTCTCTTTCCATAAAAGCATGATTAACTAACTTCCCACAACTAGGGTTGTGGGAGCCATGGCAAACATAGCGATATAGATTTCAGGTAGCGTCGGGTTCAATATTTATGATTGTCACGTGGTTAATCATTCATTCTTCACGTTTCTAGTGGTTGCAAACATTAGAACATGCCTAGGTTTAATTTGCTTGAGTAAAGAGATTTAAACCGGGAAATTTGATTAACTACGAGGATTCGAGACTACCAACTCTCCTCTTATGATTAATGCTGTAACTAGATTAATCTACTTGATGTTTAGGATTGAAATCTAAAATCTCACCTTTTCAAGTTCGAGAGAATTGAAAAGGAAATTCGTCTATTTGGTTGAGAAACGTTTAGATGATACCACTAATTCAATCACATCGTGACATGCATATAAGAAAGAACCCGGTTAAGCTTGAATCGACATTGTTACAACGCCATGGTGAACATTTCCCTAGTTCTCTCTCATATTGATTTTCACTCATACATTATTGTTCGTTTTGTTTACACATTGTTCACACAAAACCCCCCTATTTACTGGAAACTATTGACCATTAGTCATCTAATTCACTAAAGACTTAACTTTCACCTTATTCCCTGTGGGATCGACCCCAACCTCTGTTGGGTTCTATATTTGACGACGACCGCTTACGCTTCTTAAATTGAGGTGTAGTTTGGGCGTTATCAGTGGCACACCTACTTCAGATTGGCCAGTGACTTCAGCCGTATAGCTAAGCTTTGTGTGAAGGTGGTGCATTTTGCACCATAGGATGTGCGCATCGCATGGCAACCGCACCCCTTAGCAGAATCTTAAGTCATCTTTGCAGCTTCATGCAGAGGAGGTGCGAACTGCACCTTGGATTGGCGTGTTACAAGACCACCGCACCTCCTGGCAGATTCTCCAACTTTTCACAACCCTTCACACTTAGCTCCTTTTTGGCTATTTTTGGGTCCATATCCTTGTTTTTCCTCTTCTATCTAAAGTACATATATATACACCAATAAATGCCATAAGAAACTCTAAATTGATTCAAAACGTAGCAATAATTCATGGATATAGGCTCAATAAGTTGGTGGATTACCGACTTATCATAGAGCATGGTGCTTGTAACATGAAACATCGCATTGACAACTATGGGAGGTAGGCGGATTACACCTACCCAACCTTGGACTATGGGCTTGAGAGCTGCATCCATGAATCTATCTACACTTTCATTGTCGCCCACTTCGCTCATGAGAATCCTGCTCAACAATCAAAAACAACAAAATAAAGTAAAAACTCACAAAGTGATTTCAAAAGTCAATCAAATGGCTACTCAAAAACCATTCCTCCACAATGGTGCCATTTTTCATAATGCTCAAACACACTCTCCCATAGGAGGTGATAGCAATCATTAGAGCAAAACAAAATTTATATTCCCAATGGGAGTCAGGGTCGATGCCACAGAGAATGGTTATGATGAGTCACCAAGAGATTATCGTATATCAATAAAGAAGAGAGTAATTGTTCAAATAACTTAAAAAGTAAAATAGGGGAAAACAGGGAATTAGGAATCTATCACAATCGTGATTCGAACGAGAAAGTAAAGTAAGCAAGGGTTTTGTAATCAAATGAGAGGACGATTAGGGGTATGTTTCCAATGGGATTGAAACATAGGTTAGGGTGCTTGATTAATTATGCGAATTCTTAATAAATGATATGGATAACATTGGTTATAGCTATGTTTGTCAATCTCTTGATCTTCCAAATATATTTCCCATGGTCTTTATTCAAGAACCATGGGTTCATCACAAAACAACCAATACAAGCTTGAGGAGATCATACTACTTCTAGCTTAGACACTTAAATGAGTATTTTACGGTGATTAAGCCATTTCTAGCCTTAATCTAGATGGAAATTCCAAGTACCCACTATTGAATTCTCATCCAAAATCATGAAATTCTCTTTCAAGCAAGAACACAACCAACTAAGTTCAATCAATGTTTGAAACCATTAATTTTAGAGTTAAAACATAGAGAATTCAATAGACCTATATCAATTTAGCAATTATAGGTACATTTAAGCAAGACCCATATACAATTTTAAATACCCATCATACACATACCGTTAGATAAGAAAATTATCCACTTATGCTAGGGAAACAAGAGATATATCAATTGGGTAATTAAAATTTCCCTTCATTAGTATACCAATATCCAATATCCAAGCTCAATTTGTACAATAATGGTGGAATCTCAAGGTAGAAGATGAGAAATATCAAGCACACTCACTATCTTCCTTGGGAAACTCTCTCTATGGAAAAACTATTCAAAATTATGTAAAAACTATCAGGTGCAATGCCCATTTTAGGGTTTAGAAGCTTTCTAAAACATCACTTGAAAATGGAAAAAAATACCCCTCGGGCGTGGTGCGACTTGACATGCAGCATGATATGCGATTGCACCATGCATAGTGCACGCCTGCACTCTAGCTGACCAGTAACTTCAGTTGATTTTAGGTGTCATGCGAAGGTAGGTGTGGTCCGCACAAACAGTTGTACGTGTCACACGACGGCTGCACCTCTCGGCAGATTGTTCTTCTCTTTTGATCACCTTCTCACTTCAACTCTTGTTGATCTCTTTTAGGTCCATATCCTTGTACATGTGACCCTTCATTTGCCTCAATAAAGACAATAAGTACCTCTAAATCTTATCAAAATATGGCAATAATTTATGAATAAAGGCTCAATAAGTTGGTAGATTACCAACTTATCGGTGAACTACATAACTTGATATTCAGTAGGAGAAATTGGAATATCACCATGCATATTCCCTTTCTCATATACCAAAGGTTTTCTGTTCGTTGTTCATAATCCCTGAACGGCATACATGGTATAATTTAATCGTTCACTGTTAGAGGGTGTTGACATAATTTGACTAGCATAATGAGCATTCTAATAGAAGGATCCATCATCATTTTCATAGTCTCCCAAGAAGCATATATCTTTAAGCCTATGTCCATTCCCTAGCTCACCTGGTGCAACAAATTATATTAGTAAAACTTTAAGCATTAAATTAAATTCAACTTTTTAAAATAACAGATTTTAGAAACCATACTTTTCCCAACTATTTGGATGTATTGAAAAACATTATCAGTAGATGAAAAATATGGAATATTATTTTGTATATGGCCTTGTCGTGCCTCATTTTTTTCGTGAAAGACAAAATTCGTGTGATAACTCTTTTAGGATGAAAAAGAAGAGTGAAAAGTCGGAACGTAATAAGTTAAGGTGCTTTCGGGCACCATTCTACTACTAATTACGCAATTGATTCTATTAATTAGTGTATTCAACTAGAATGGGTAAGAGCACAATTTACCTCGAAAAGAAAGGCGTTAAGATCTTTTGAGGTCTACAAATAGGGGTCTCTGCCAGATTCATTTATTATATGGGATTAAATAAAGAAAAGATGAAATATTAATTAAAATAATCTAAGTAGCTAATAGATTAGTCATCCAAAGTTATTTGTTAATCTAATTAAGTGAGAAAAGTAATAGGGTAATTAGGCATGCAAGTTCTAACAAGTGGCACATACAAAGCTAGTGAAGCTATGAAGTTCGTGAATTGAATAAATTATAGCATGTGAAAGTAATAGAAGAACTTAACTTGAGAATTGATGGAGGATTTTGAAACTTGAAGGAAGCAATAATGGAGGAAAAAGGAAACTTGGAAGAGAGAAAAGGGGAGGGAGCGGCGCTCTATAGAAATAATGGAGAAGAATTTGGGGAAAAGGGTTTTTTAAGAGTGGGGGGTCAAAGGTTTTTTGGGTGTCGGGTTGATTGAACCTTGACCCATCTTCTTTTTAGTAGGAAAACACGGGAGGCCTGGGATTCCCTATGTAGCACCGCGCCAGTATTGCGCCAAGAAAGGAGCTCGAAAGTTTTCCTCTTGGGGGGTCACACCAGTATAGCGATAAGAAAGGCGCTAAAAAAAAATTTCCTTGGCGTGTCACTGTAAGTTCAGTTCATGGGGCAGCATACTGTCTAGGCACCAGAAATGTCCGTCTGAAGATTAGGCCCGGGAGGTCCACGCCAGTAGTGCGCCAGGCCCCTAGGGTTGTATTTTTTCGTTACTACCTTCCCTAAATGTCATCCTTGGCCTGTATTATCCCTTTTATTTCCCTGCAAAACAACAAAACCATTAGAAAATAGTGGGTTGCCTCCCACCTAGAGCCTTAGTTTCGGTCGTGGCACGACACTTCTTTTTGTATTTTTATTTTTTTCTCCTACACTATTACAATACATTCTAGGGTTGCCTCCCACACAACTCCTGATTTAATGTCACAGCATAATGCACCTCAAAAATTACTCATCCGACAGGGTAATTTAGGTTTTTTCCTTATCCACATGCTCAAACTAATAGTGCTTTACTCTTTGCCCATTAACCAAGAACTTACCTATTTTGTCAGCCCTCCAAAGCTCAATCGTGCTATGTGGTGTCATTCTCACTACCTCAAAAGGTCCAGACTACTTGGACTTAACCATACCAAAGAAAACTTAAGTCTCAAATTTAATAGGAGGACTCTTTAACCAGGTTCAAACGAGCGAGGAGGATTTTTTTAAGATAGGAGCTTCAATAAAGCGCTTCTTTAGATCTTAAAACGCCCTCACACAATCATCACTAAATTAAAACATTACCTATTTCTCAAGAAACTTGCACATTGGTCTGGATATATTGGAGAAATCTTTAATGAAGCATCTGTTGAACCCTGCATGCCCGAGAAAACTACGTACACCTCTCAAAGAGATTGGAGGTGGCAGTTTCTCAATAACTTCTATCTTTGCTCGATCTACTTCCAGCCCAATTTTTGACACCGTATGGCCAAGGACAATGCCTTCCTTGACCAAAAAGTGGCACTTCTCCCAGTTAAGAACCAGATTCATCTCCTCGCATCTTGCTAGCACTCAATCCAAATTATGAAGATAAACATCAAATGAATTTCCAAACACCGAGAAATTATCCATGAACACTTTTACAATCTCATCCACCATATCAGAGAAGATAGCCATCATACACCTCTGAAATGTATCCGACGCATTACATAGTCTAGAATGCATACGCTTGAAAGAATATGTGCCATAAGGACAAGTGAATATCATTTTATGTTGATCCTTAGGTGCTATAGCTATTTGGTTATAGCTAAAATATCTATCAAAGAAGCAGAAGTACTCCTGTCCAGCTAACCTTTCCAACATCTGATCAATAAATAGAATGGGATTGTGATATTTCTGGGTGGCTTGATTTAATTTACTGTAATCCATGCAGATCCTCCACCCCGAGACTGTACCTATCGGAATTAGCTCGTTCTTCTCATTTGTTATCATTGGCATTCCCCCTTTCTCGGGGACACGTTGAACAGAACTGAGCGACTTACTATCAAAAATAGGGAATACGATACTTGAATCTAGCAACTTGATCACCTCTTTTCATACCATATCTTTCATCAGAGGGTTCAATCTCCTTTGATGTTGTTCCATGGGTTGTACCCTTCCTCTATATAAATCTTATGCATGCAAAAGGCCGGATTATACCATGAATGTCAGACATCTTCCACTCAATTGCTTTTTTCCTTTTCCGTAATACTGCTAAAGCTTCTTTTACCTGTGCTTCATTTAATTCGGCTACAAGGATTATCAGCAGTGTATAATCTTCTCCCAAATATGCATACTTTAGGTGAGGTGGAAGTGGTTTCATATCTAACTTCAAAGCCTCTTCAATAGATGTCTTGGGGGGGTCCTAAAGGTCTATTAAGAGGCTCAAACTCAACAGTACTAGACAACACATTTGCTACTTCCAAACGTTGAACAATTTCATGTGTCGCTCCATCTCAATAAATGTATGTACCTGTGAGGCCTCTTTCCAATGGATCTTTGGATGTTATGAGCGGTATTCGTGATTCTATGTCCACCACACTAATAGCCGATAAGTCCTCATATAATGCAGGAAAGTTTATTACCTTATAAACATTAGTAACTTCTACCTTATCATGTGCCCTCATAGTGAGTTGCGCCATTGCAACATCTATCAATGCTCTGCCTGTAGACAATAATGGATGTCCCAAAATAAATGGGACTTCTGGGTCTGGTTCAAATCCAAGATCACAAAATCCACTGAAAAGATCAAAGAACCAATCTGCACCATTACATCTTCAATAATGCCCTCAGGTCTTGCCAATGATTTGTCTGCTAATTGTAGAACAATTCTAGTGGGGCGAGGACTACCAATCCCATCCTTTTGAAGATAGAAGATGGCATTAGGTTGATACTTTTCCCAAGATCACATAGTGCTCGTGCTATAACCTTTTGCCCAATGGTGATCTCAATCGTGAAACTTCCTGGATCGTTCAGTTTGGTTGGCAATCTGTTCTGAATTCTAGAAGTGCATACCTCTGTAAGGGCGACTGTGGAATATTCACTCAACTGGTGATTGTTTGCCACAATATCCTTGATGTAAATTGCATGTTTAGGGACTCCCTGAAGAATATCTATGAGGGGGAGATTAAGGTGCACATGCCTCAGAAGATTAAGAAATTTCTTAAAGACAACTTCCTCTCTCTACTTGATCAACTTCTATGGGAACGGTGGAGGAGGCTTTACAATAATTTCAGCTTCTTTAACCTCTATATTGGCATTAGCTCTTGCCTTCTCTACTGCAGCTTCTACTACCTTGGGCTCTACTTTCTTTCCCATAAGTTCTTCCACTCTCTACCTCTTTGGGTAGTAACTGCATTTACCTGCATAGGATTTAGATCACTATCTCTCGGAAGTCCACCCTGAGGTCGCATATTTTATGATCTCGCTAGATGACCCATTTGCTTTTCTATGTTACGAATAGGAAGTTTCTGATCTTTCATCTCCGCTTCTTGGGTAGCTTGGCTTTCTATGATTGTTTTTAGCATCTCTTTTATGTTGTTAGGTAGGGCCACGGGCTTATTTTTATTTGTAAACTGTCGATTCTGACCTTTGTTCCTGAACTAATTCTGACCTTGGTTTTTGCCATATGACAAATTGTTCCTCAAGTTTTCATTGTATGCATTGACAAAGTTCTGATTTCTACCTTTTTGAGCATATCCTATAAATTTTACAGAATCTATATTTGCTGCACAATCTTTTGAAAGATGGTCCACTCCACAAGTCTCGCAAAACTGAAGAGTTGCTTCTTGTAATGCATCCACTTGTACCTGATTACTTCCAAGAGCTATCTTGGTGAGGACCGTAGCTATATTGCTCATCTTCTTAGACATAGATTCCACCTTGGAAAATAAAGCCCAGTTGGAATCTACCTCTAGCAACCCGACAATATTTTTGGGCGCAACCCTTCTAGTGTCTGTGTTCCATTCCGATTACTCTGTGCCATCCTCTGTAGAAGAGTGTATAGTTGGTCATAGGTCTTCTCTAGTGCTTCCCCATCTGCTGCATAGTCTAGCAGTATCATAGAATGAGAATCGAGATTTTTAATGAATGTCTGAACCAACACTTCATTTATCTGTTGATGATGAGGACAGTCTATAAGAAGGGACTTAAATCTCTCCCACGTCTGATAGAGATTTTCACCATCTTTCTACCTAAAACTCAATATTTTTCTCCTCATCTTGGCTGTCTTTCCAGAAGTAAAGAATCGCATCAAGAATTTCGTGGCCAAATCATTCATAGAAGTGATAGAGTACGGTGGCTCAGCTTTCAAACACCTCTTCACTTCCCCAAGGAGGGAAAACAGAAACAATGTCAGCCTCACATATTCCTCTGCGACTCCAGCCAGTATAAAAGTATCACTGATTTCCAGAAAATTCTGGATATGCTATTGTGGGTCCTCATGCGATAAGCCTGTGAACTGACCATTGGTGTTCAAGAGTTGCACCATATTCTGCTTAAGTTCAAAATGACCACCAGCTGCGAGTTTCTGAATATTATTTGTGACATTAGTCACAAGTGGGATTTCCACATCTCTCACTGTCCTTGGTGCTGCCATTTCCATGGGTGCAGCCTCAAGTTGTTCAACTAACTAGGTTGGATTATCAACCACCTCATGACACTTAATTGGATAAAGTTTTGCTGCCCTTCTCCTTTGGTTTAATAATCTTTCGGGTTCAGGGTGTGGCTTCACTAAGTCTTTAGTCCTTGCTAGTGTATTGATAAGTCAAAGTATATACCTGCAGATTTTCAAAAGCTAAGATCAAGTTGTCAATACTTGAATAATAAAGTGGTATAAGAAAATTTAAAACTTTTCTAATTTCTAATTCCCCGGCAACGGCGCCAAATTCTTATTGCATCCAAACGCACATGCAAGTGTACACGGTCGTACAAATAATATAGGATTGAGAGTCCAGATATCATACCCACAGGTACTTGTCGATTAACTATTTTACTAAAATAAACTAGTTATATCTATTTATTCAAGCTTAAAAATCTAAAGATGAATTTATGATTAACTAATCTAGAAATAAAAAGAAGAAGTTAACTAATGAACAATTAACAAATAAAGTGCAGGTTTTTTATGTAACCAATATGATAAAATCAATCTAGGATTACGGATTCGCTAACAATCATGTTGAGTAAGCAATTTCATTGATTTATTTGTTTATCTAATTGTTTATTTACCGGGTTGATGACATGATTATGGTCTTCTGAGCCTCTAATCATCTATCTAGAATAGTCTCACAACTACATCATTGAGCGGGGATGGCATATTCTATTTCGAACGCATTTATATGTCTCCCTATTTTGTAACCAAGCAAGGGGATTTAGGTATATTCCTATCCTAGCTGCAAATATACTCTTTACGTTACAAAAGAGAGACCTTGCGCCTTATATTCCTCGTTCTATCTTATTGATCCTTCTTTCGGGTTCACAACAAGATTATAAGTTTATTTTAATGGTCGTCGAAGCATTAAAATAGTAAGTTCAAGAATACAAGAACAATTACTATGATAAACTTAAGAATCAAATCAAAAGTCTACTACAACAATCATGAAGCTACCACAATCCTAGAACGAGTAGTTTAACTCCACATAGACATGGAGCAATTACAACTATTCATCCAAAAGAAAAACATAAAAATAAATAATAAAGGAGAAGAAAAGATGAAACCAACATTTTTGGTCCTGCACGGTGGCTCCTAGATCTTCTTAGAACAAAAGTTATGTAAAAATTGTGATTGGGGATGTATTTATAGAGTATGAGATAAATAACCCCTTTTCCTACGTGGATTTGGAGTAAAAGAAAGCTGAAAATTTTCCGGGTTAGGCTCTCAGAAGACGCACCACCATATCCCCACTGCCATTCTTCTGAATTATTAGACTTGGCGTGGCACACCACCATAGCCCCAGCAAAAACCATCAGTAGTTTGGGGTATGGCGTGGCACGCCACTATAGCCCCACTGCCCAATTTTTCTTCTTTTGCTCTCTTTTTCTCCTGAAACATTGCTAACTCCTTTCCAATGCTTTTATGCTTTCATTTTTAACTCTCATGGGTTATTTTTCTCCACATTCTCGATGCAAAGCATCTAACCCCATATATTAGCTCATAATCAAGAATATACAAATAATCATAGGGATATACATCACTTTTTCCTTCAAAACAAAGCTAAAACATGGGTAAATGATGCAAGCGGGCATATAAATACGCCCAAGATCACCAACCCACACTTAAACCTTTGTTCGTCCTCGAACAAATCACCACACACCCTAAAAAAATTCACATCTTAAGATATCACTTGAACAGGTCTACTCGCAGCCAAGTTGACTCGACATTTTAATCATGACCCATAATCCACTCAACATGCATACATCAATCATATTTTCATAGACCCTTCATTGAAACCACACAACCTCTAAAACTGACTCCTCATGAGAAATAAGCCAATATGATCACGTGTAAATATATCCATCGTTAGTACACCAAATTCTCACTATTTTGTGCCCTCTCTTTAATACCCCTCGCTCACATCATACATACATATTCAAACTGGGGCATATAGATAATAAATTTGCTCACTCTCTCAAAAAAAGTTCCACGCATACAAGACATACCATAATCTTTCCCTTAGTGTAATACTCTATTAACAAAGCATCAAAATTGTAGGATCACAAGGACTTTTACAGGTTGTAATGTTGGATAAGAAATGGGTAGGAACTCTTTGGCCAATAGTGACTACTTTCCTTGTTCACTTTAAGACTCTTACTTTAAACATTTCCACTCTTTTCTTAATATTACCTCAACTTCAACTTATGTTCATGTTTTCCACCAAACTCCCCCTTTTTCTTTTGGTTTGTTGCCCTTATCCTTCATTCACTTATTGGTAGCAAGGGGATTTTTCTAAACTTCCTTCTTTTTATTTGTTTTTCTGAATATTTCTTTTTTGATTTTTCATTTCCATACCAACAACATATAAAAAAAAATTCACAAGGGAACCACATCTAATTCTTATCCTTACCACAACAACCTCCCTCTATCTTTTTACCTTTCCTCTTTTGTTCCCTTCTTTTTCTTAAAGTCTTTCAACTAACAAAATGCATTAGGGACTCTTTGGATGAAATTAACATAGGATAATCAAATAAAGCGGATAGGCTAAACATGCGGCTAGTCAAAGAAATAGGCTCAAGGCTTAAAAGGGCTTAACTAAGAATAATGTAAAGGTGGCTCAAAGAATAGTCAGAAAGAAGTGGCTCACAAAGAAACGCCTTGATCATATTCTATAATTCAACACTATGTTTAATTTTATACACACACGGGGAGAGTTCTAGATATCAAGATATGCAAGAAACATAACAAACACTCACCACCCATGGATCAATGGTTCAAAAATGTCTTCCTAAGACTTCATATTCACAACACAATCAAATTGAATGAATTAACATTATTAAGCCCATCTCTATGGTTTTTTTAGTCAAGTTAAAGAGCTTATGTGTCTCTAAATGAGATTTCCTACTTTTTATGCTTCTTTTGAGTGAATTACCCATGATGTGTAGTGTATACGTAGGTGAAGTACCTAGTATTCAAAAGGCTATGATTTCTAATATTTTTTCTTCCTACAACTAATTTTGCCTCAACATGGTCCTCATCCATCCATCGTCGAGAAAATTTCTCTACCTATGACTAAAAAATATATGACTCCTATAAAATAAAAATTATCCCGTTCAAAGGGCCTATCCTCAGGAAAAGAACCGAAAACAAAAGCCGAGGAAACCAACCTAAAACAAATATAACTAAACATAACTACCTAACATCAAACTCAATAAGAACAAAACAACCACACAACGCCCACTACATACTCAAGATTTAGCAATGAAAATCAAAGGAATTCTATTCTCCACCCCACACTTAAATATAGCACTGTCCCAAGTGTTTTAATTTAGTACAAAAGTAAAAAGTAGGAGAATGAACTCCCTGGTCCTATAGGCGTCGTCCTCATCATCGTAAGGATTGAATTTGTGATCCTACTAAACTGTGGTATTGTCAACTGCCATATAAGTTATGCCCGCATTATCGACCTAATCTTCCTCGTCATCATTTGTGGCATGTATGGCAGGCTAATCATCATCCAGTGGCTCTTGGAACGCAGGACCCATCTTTCATATGTATATAGCACTTTCGGTCAATGGGTACATGTCTCTCATTTCAGTCATCTCTTTATTGGTTGCAGGTTGATCTCCAATCCTCAACTGCAGCTCTTCCATCCCAAACATCCAGCCCACCTAACTATCATCCCTTGCATGTCGATCAACACTGGAGAGTACAGGCCCGTGTGAAGTATCATGGGACTTGGTCTTTGTGACATCCACTTTCTAATATACCAAATATTTAAATCTGGAATTGAATATGTCATGAATATCTTTCTCGACATCATCCTTTCTAAATAACCGAGTTATCAAACCACCATAGAAATAACACCACCTCTTTTTATTTCTTAATCTCATTATGTTGTGATGCTAAACTGAAGCAACATTGATAGGCATCCCTTTCATCAGCATGTACACAAGAACCACTTTCCCTCTGGTAACATCAAAAGTATGCTTGCATGGTAGGAGGGTATTGCACAAAAAATTTAACTAAACTCGTGCCTCCTGATTAAAGTATGCATACTGCAAGGTAGCATGACCTCCTGTGTCCTTTCTTCTCTCCCATCGGGTTGTGGAAGTTACACCACAGAGTATGTGTCGGATGTCTCTATATGGTGGTTTTTCCTCCATTCCAAGAATGGGTGGATATCTACATGCAGCATCCCCAAGAACTCATTCAGCGCCTGGGTTATGAATTTTATTCTTTCAACTTAAACCTCCACTCGGTGACTCTTGCCCTTATCTGTATCCCAATTTGCATAGAATTCGCGTATGAGAGTGAGAATGCACTCACCCTGGTCTTGGAAGATATATTGGATTCCCAACTGATAAATCATGTCATGAATCAAGGAAAATTCAGCTTGCAACCTTGGTTCATCAACATGCATATCCAGTTGGTACTTCGCCTCCTTTTATAATTCAAACCAATCTTCCCAATATGTTTGAAGAGCTCCTTTTCCGAACTTCTGTAAGGGTGCCGGTGGAGCTGCCGGAGCTGCTGACCCAGATGCTTCTCCTTTTTAGGACTGCTTGCTTCCTACACCCTCTATGACAACTTTCTTTCCTCTTTGTGGCCTTGTACCTATAAGTACATAATTTACAAAAATCAGTCCATTACAATCAAGACTAGATAAATTAGTGTTTTGATAAGGTCATAATAATCCCAAACTTAATTTGCCAGCATGGTGTCTGTAGTCACTACCTCTTTTAATATTACACCATATTCATGGCCACATTACTTTAACCCATATGGTACAATTTCACCAAAAAAAAATTCTTGCAATTTTCAAGTGACCCACCTTCTCCCACTTACTTGCTTTCCACATAATCAAGACCCATGAACACAATGAGGAAATTTCGAAATCAACCATTACTAGTGTCTACACGAAAATAATCTTCTTTTTGGGTGTATTTTTGAATTTCAAGATCTCATCCATGGCAGAAATATTTTTGGTTTCCCAAAAATGGTGAGACTAGTTCATACACATAGATGTTGACAATGGAAAGAAAAAGTAAGAAGTGGGTAGGGATAGAATGTAATAGAAGAACTTACCTTGAGAATTGATGGAGGATTTTGAATCTTGAAGGAAGCAACAATGGAGGAAAAAGGAAACTTGGAAGAGAGAAAAGGGGAGGGGGCGGCGCTCTATAGAAATAATGGAGAAGAATTTGGGGAAAAGGGTTTTTAAAGAGTGGGGGGTCAATGGTTTTTTGGGTCTCAGGTCGGTTGACCCTTGACCCGTCTGCATTTTAGTAGGAAAACACGGGATGCCTGGGATTCCCTATGCGGCGCTACGCTAGTATAGCACCAAGAAAGGCGCTCAGAAGTTTTCCCCTTGGGGCATCGCGCAAGTATAGTTCCAAGAAAGGCGCTAAAAATTACTCCCCTTGGGGCACCACACCAATCTAGGTTTAGGCCATGGGGCAGCACACTGTCTAGGCACCAGAAATGTTTGTTTGAAGATTGGGCCTAGGAGGGCCACGCCAGCAGTGAGCCAGGCCCCCAGGGTTGCATTTTTTTGTTACTTACCTTCCCTAAATGTAATCCTTGTCCTGTATTACCTCTTTATAACCCTGCAAAACAACAAAACCATTAGAAAATAGTGGGTTTCCTCCCACCTAGCGCCTTAGTTTCGATAGTGGCACGACACTTGCTTTTGTATTTTTATTATTTTCTCCTACACTATTACTATACATTCGTGGGTTGCCTCCTATGCAGTGTATGATTTAATGTCACGTCATGACGCACCTCAAAAATTACTAATCCAACATGGTTATTTAGGTTTTCTCTCTTTCCACATGCTCAACCTAATAATGCTTCACTCTTTGCCCGTTAACCAAGAATGTACCTATTTTGTCAGCCCTCCAAAGCTCAATTGTGCCATATGGTGTCATTCTCAATACCTCAAACGGTCTGGACCACTTAGACTTAAGCTTGCCAGGGAAAAGCTTAAGTCTCGAATTGAATAAGAGGACTCTTTGACCAGGTTCAAATGAGCGAGGAGGATGTGTTTATCGTGCCACCTCTTGGTATTCTCCTTGTATAGCTTGGCATTCTCATACCTTTGCAACCTAAACTCATCAAGTTCGTTAAGTTGTAGTTGCCTCTTCGTTCCAGTTCTTCATCAAGATTCAACTTCTTTATAGCCTAATAGGCTTGGTGTTCCAACTCTACAGGAAAATGACAAGCCTTACAATATACAGGACAATAAGGAGAAGCTCCAATGGGCATTTTATATGCAGTTCAATATGCCCACAATTCATCATCAAGCTTCACAGCCCAATCCTTTCTTTGTGCATTTACTACCTTCTTGAGGATTTGCTTTACTTCCCAATTTGAAACCTCAACCTACCTACTAGTTTTTAGGGATGATGTACAGTAGCTACTTTATGGCGCACCCCATACTTAACCAATAGTTTTCTGTACCAGTTACTCGTATTGTGAGTTCCACCATAACTAATCACCGCCTGCAGAATGCCGAATCGCATGAATATATGCTTCTTGACAAACTTCACCACTGATTTTGCATTGTTTGTAGGAAGAGCTACAACGTCTACCCACTTGGACATAGAATCCACCGCAACAAGTATATACTTGTTACCAAAAGAAGGTGGGACGGGTCACCTTAAGTCAATGACCCATACGTCAAAGATTTCCACCTCAAGGATGTTTTGCAAGCGCATATCATTCCTTCTAGAAATAGCTCCAGTCCTCTAACACTGATCACACCCTTCAAAAAAAGTTGCAGCATCCTTCAATAAAGTAGGCCAATAAAAGTCTGACTATAACATCCTCATAAGGGGAAGAATGGCAACTCTCTAAGATCTCCCTTACTTGGTTTTCTGGAATGCATCATTAAATTATTTGATTCAGACCTTGTTTAAACAAGTAGGGCTCTTCCCATATATAAAATCGAGAGTCATGATATAGCTTTTTCTTCTGCTGAGTGTTGGCTTTTGTGGGGTACACTCCACTTACCACTAGGTTGATAATATTTGCATACCACGGTAGTTCAGCAACACTCAAGGCTAGAAGTTATTCACCAAGAAACTCCTCTCTAATCTGTCTTTCGTTAGGCACATGAGACCAATCCTCAAGTATGGATAAATGATTTGTTACTTGGTTCTCTGTGCCTTTTTGATCTCTAATCTCCAAATTAAACTCTTAGGGAATCAAAATCACCCTAATAAATCTTGGCTTCAAATCCTTCTTGCTAAATAAGTAGAGGATTGCAGCATGATTCGTATGCACAATAACTTTCGTTCCCACAAGATAGGAGCAAAATTTGTCAAAAGAAAAAACCAGGTCTAGCATCTCTTTTTTAGTGATTGTGTAGTTTGTCTGAGCTGCATCAAGAGTCTTACTCGTATAGTAGATAGAATGAAATACCTTTTTTACTCTTTGAACCAACACAGCTCCTACTGTAATATCACTGGCATCACACATTAGCTCGAATGGTAGGTCCCTATTTTGTGCAATCAATATAGGAGCTTTAATCAAACACTTCTTTAGATCTTCAAACCCCCTCACACAATCATCACTGAATTCAAACATTACCTCTTTCTCAAGCAACTTGCACATTGGTCTTGATATCTTAGAGAAAACTGTAATGAAGCATCTGTAGAACCTTGCATGCCCGAGAAAACTACGTACACCTCTCACAGAGACTGGAGGTGGCACTTCCTCAATAACTTCTATCTTTGTTCGATCTACTTCCAGCCCCATTTTTTATGCCTTATGGCCAAGGACAATGCCTTTCTTGGCGAAAAAGTGGCACTTCTCTCAGTTAAGCACCAAATTCATCTCCTCGCATTTTGCTAGCACTTTATCCAAATTTTGAAAACAAGCATCAATCGAATTTCCAAACACCGAGAAATCATCCATGAACACTTGTACAATCTCTTCCACCATATCAGATAAGATATCCATCATACACCTCTGAAATGTATCTGGCGGATTACATAGTCCAATATGCATATGCTTGAAAGTATATGTGCCATAAGGACAAGTGAACATCGTTTTCTCTTGATTCTCAGGGGCTATAGCGATTTGGTTATAGCTAAAATATCCATCCAAGAAGCAGAAGTACTCCTGTCCAACTAACCTTTCCAACATCTGATCAATAAATAGAATGGGATAGTGATATTTCCAGGTGGCTTGATATAATTTCCTGTTATCCATGAAGATTCTCCACCGCATGACTATACCTATCAGAATCAACTCATTCTTCTGATGTTATTACTGTTATTCCCTCTTTCTTGGGGACACATTGAACAAAACTGAGCCACTTACTATCTGAAATAGGGAATACGATACCTGAATCTAGCAACTTGATCACCTTTTTCCGTACCACATCTTTCGTGACAGGGTTCAATCTCTTTTGATATTGTGCCATGGGCTTGTACACTTTCCCCATATATATCTTGTGCATGCAAAAGGATGAATTATCCAATGAATGTCAGACATCTTCCACCTAATTGCTTTCTTCCTCTTTCGCGATGCTATTAGAGCTATTTTTACATGTGCTTTATTTAATCTGGCTGCAAGGATTACCGACAGTGTATCATCTTCTCCCAAATATACATACATTAGGTGAGGTGGAAGTGGTTTCATATCTAACTTCAGAGCCTCTTCAATAGATGTCTTGGGGAGGTCCCAGTGGTCTATTAAAAGGCTCGAACTCAACAGTACTAGACAACATACTTGCTACTTCCAATCATTGAACAATTTCATGTGCCGCTCCATCTCTATAAATGTCTGTCCTTGTGAGGGCTCTTTCCAATGGATCGTTGGATGTTATGAGCGGTATCCCTGATTCTATGTCCACCTAACTAATAGCCGATAAGTCCTTATATATTACAGGAAACTTCATTGCCTTATAAACATTAAAGAATTTAACCTTATAATGTGCCCTCATGGTGAGTTGCGCCATTGCGACATCTATCAATGCTCTGCATGTAGCCAATAATGGATGCCCTAAAATAAATGGGACTTCTGGGTCTGTAGCCAATCTGCACCAATACATCTTCAATAATGCCCTCAGGTCTTGCCAAAGATATGTTTTCCAATTGTAGAACAATTGTAGTGGGGCAAGGACTACCCAATCCCATCCTTTTGAAGATAGAAGAGGGCACTAGGTTGATAATTTCCCCTTGATCACATAGTGCTCATGCTATAACCTTTTTCCCAATGGTGATTTCAATCGTGAAACTTCTCGGATCTTTCAGTTTGGTTAGCAATCTATTCTGGATTCTAGAAGTGCATACTTCTGTAAGGGCTACTTTTGAATACTCACTCAACTAATTTTTGTTTGCCACAATATCATTTATGTACTTTGCATATTTAGGGACTCTCTGAAGAATATTTATGAGGGGGAGATTAAGATGCATCTACCTCAGAAGATCAAGAAATTTCATAAAGCCAGCTCCCTCTCTCTGCTTGACCAACTTCTATGGGAACGGTGGAGGAGGATTTACAGTAATTTCATCTTCTTTAACCTCTATCTCGGCATTAGCTCTTGCTTTCTCTGCTGTAGCTTCTACTACCTTGGGATCTGCTTTCTTTGGCACAAGTTCTTCTAACTCTCTACCGCTTTGGGTAGTAACTGCATTTACCTGCTTAGGATTTGGATCAGTATCTCACGGAAGGCCAACCTGAGGTCTCATATTTTATGATCTCACTAGCTGACCCATTTGCTTTTCTAAGTTCAGAATAGCAAGTTCCTTATCTTTCATCACTGCTTCTTGGGTAGCTTGGCTTTATATGATCATTTTTAGCATTTTTTTTATGTTGTTAGGTAGGGCAGCGAGCTTATTGTTATTTGCAAACTGTTGATTCTGACCTTTGTTCCTGAACTAATTCTGACCTTGGTTTTTGCCATATGACAAAGTGTTCCTCAAGTTTGCATTGTATGCATTGCCAAAGTTCTGATTTACACCTCTTTGAGCATATCCTACAAAGTTTACAGAATCTAGATTTGTTGTACAATGTTCTGTCAGATGGTCCCCTCCATAAGTCTCGCAAAACTAAAGAGTTGCTGCTTGCAAGGCATCCACTTGGGCCTGATTACTTCGAAGAGCTATCTTGTTGAATACTGTAGCTATATTGCTCATCTGGTTAGACATAGATTCCACTTTGGCAAATAAAGCCGTGTTGGAATTTACCTCTAGCAACCCGATAATCTTTTTGGGCACAACCCTTCTGGTGTCTGTGTTCCATTCGGGATTACTCTGTGCCATCCTCTGTAGAAGAGTGTAGAATTGGTCATTGGTCTTCTCTAGTGCTTTCCCATCTGCTGCATAGTCTAGCAGTATCTTAGAATTAGAATCAAGCCTTTTAATGAATGTGTGAACCAACACGTCGTTTGTCTGTTGATGATGAGGACAGTCCATAAGAAGGGACTTAAATATCTCCCATGCCTAATAGAGATTTTCACCATCTTTCTTCCTAAAACTCAATATTTTGCTCCACAGCTTGGCTGTCTTTCTAGAAGGAAAGAATCGCACCAAGAATTTCCTGGTCAAATCATTCATAGAAGTGATAGAGTTTGGCGGCTCAGCTTTCAACCACCTCTTAAATTCCCCAAGGAGGAGAAACATGCTCCACATTAACAATCAAAAAAGAAGAAGCTAACCTGGTCGCTTCCAATAAAATGCTTAAAGTATTTAAATAACTCAAATGGGTAAGGGGAACCAAGACATAAAAATCAAAGAGTAAAGAATAGAGGAACTAACCTGATCGCTTCGACTCAAAATGCTCACAACATTTGCATAGCCACTAATCTATGTATTACTCATAAAGAAAATTATAATTGCGAAAGATAGGGACTGACATGTCTCAAAGATTGTATAAATAATGAAAGAAAATAAGAATGTCGATTCACGATCTAGTGAGCACAATGAGATGTTCTAATGATCTCTTTTGATTTATAGCGTGAGAACAAATTGAAGGCCGATAAATAAATAATCTATACTCAAAATAGAGTTATGATAAATTGTAAATAATGAGTAAACTTATTACTAAAATATATTTCACCTTTGTGTTGGTGAAAAAAATTTTTTGTTAAGAATTAAACTAAGTAAATATATCAACAATACATAAAGGTAAAGTTGTGTGAAAGATAGAGAGAGAGTGTGATCAAGGTATGGTGAGGCTGAAAATATGATCAATGCGATATTACTTTCTCTATTCAATGTTTTATGACCAACTCTCTTAAACGACTTAAAACAAGACTAAAGAATACATAAAAAATTGTTCAAGAGTACTAAATAAAAATATTTGAGCATTTTAAATTCATGTAAAGCTTAGAAATATTTTGATGTTTAGCTTTTATGATATATGTCGAACATTTAATAAAAAAACAGTAAAAAGTTGTTATGTCTTTGAGATTTTTAATTGGGTGATATACAAAATTAGAAAAAAAAAAAGGAGTAACAAGTTGCTTTATTTTTATAAATCTAGACGTGCGCTTCATACAAGAAGTTAGTTATAGCCTGCCTTTTTTCATCATTTTTCAAAACGTAATTGGCCCCTAATTGGGGCATCGATCCCACCGGAGCTTTGCTTCGCGTGTTGAATCCTCCCCTTGTAATGGTTGAACTCCAAATGATGCATTACCATTGTAATATACATGTACAAAATTATTTAAAGGGGTGAGAGTATGACTGTTCTTATGATTTAACTAACTAAATGAAAAATTAAGTGATAAAGTGATAAAGAATCTTAATAGGTTTGACAAAAAACACAAATTTTGGAGGGCTAGGATTCTACACTAACACACTCTCAGCACCCACCATAGCCGCCATGAAATACTAGATTTTTACTACACTAACACACTCTCAGCACCCACCCATAGCCTCCATGAAACTCTAGCTTTTTACTACTTTTTTCTGGTGTCCATAGCTACCACAACACCCAGATATCCTCATACTAAGGCCGTTTCATCCAAAACAAACACCACTACACTAAAATATGCATCCACTTTATGTCCAACACCTATTATTGTTAAACCTATCCCTATGAAGCCAATTTACTATCTTAATGGTTAACCCAGAGTAGTCTAGAATAAGGAAGAAGTAGATCAGATGATATTGAAAGAAAATTTGCAATATGCAATCATAGGGAAGTTCTCTTATGGTTGGCTAGAAATTCAAGGACTGTGAAAATTGATTCCTAAACAATGTGAACTTAAGAGTTAATCCAATATTGGTCTTTTGAGAAATAAGCATGTTATGATTAAAGCATCGACCATGGAAGACTATGTTAATTTACTATCAAAGCTTGCCTTCTATTTAACCCATCATCACTAGACATATCCCATGCGCACATTGAAGTAGGATCCACTTTTTGATCAAGAGGAGGAAACAACAATAACTGTTGCTTGGATATCTTGTTAATCACTGCCACATAATTTTTTTAGGAAAAAAGACATTTTTTTGCTAGATGCAGCCGTGGAGAATCCACTACAAGTAGATCTTGCAACAAATAATTAAACAAGCCTAGTTGTGCATGAGTAAAGGTGGAGGTAGATCTGTTAGGAGAATTCCCCAAAAGAATTAATGTAGGCATACAAACATAACCTCAAGTATTTATGAAATTTGCATGCCTAGTTCTTAAAGCTATGAATTTAAGAAAAAATTACATTTTGAACTAGGGATATGCTATGCTTTTAAAACTTACGAATTTATGAGTAGCATGAAATCTAGATATGTCCATATGCTTTACAAATGGTTTTGAAATCTAGATATGTCACATGTTATGCATAAGGCATACGTATGTTTTGGGAGTAATATTTAGCATTGAGGTAGACTAGGGTTTAGCATACCCTTAAGTCCAAGAACTACATTGACATCATAGGTTGCCCTTGTGGCTCACTTTCGGATCCTTATGTAGTTCTAACCTTGGCCTGTTAGGATAACCTTTTTCAGTGTGGGTGTATGACACTGGATTCTATGTAGCTCACATGGTCTATCTCAGTTATGAGAATATTCCATAGAAATGTTTTTTAAGATTTTAAATGTATTTGACTCTTTGATTTTATGTTTCAGACTTACTAAATATTACTTACGATTATAAATATGTTTTAAGCTTATGATATTGCATTGAGTCATTACATTATAGATTTTTATTTTATTACATGATTTCAGCTTTTAAGTATGTTTTAAGGCATGTTTTATCATGGATTATGCATATCTCACATCCTCAGTACATTACATAGTACTGACCGCATACCTCTTTGTGCTGCATCTTATCATGATGTAGATTTAGGCACTCACTCCTAGACTGGTGGATAGACCCAAAATGATTTCCAGTCAGAGTTTGTGAATCTCATCTTTCGAGGGCTAGTTATGATTCTTAGTTAGCTTTGATGCCTTTCATTCAATAAATAGAGTTAGCTGGGGTCTTATTACAACAACTCATTCTATCACTTTTAGAGGCTGTCCAAACATAGATACATAGTCAGTATTTGATGTTTTAGATTGTGATACTCTTACACATTTATCTTTATGATGAGTTGGTTTGTTGACTTCTTTTATTTATACTTCCGCTATTAATTTCTATGTTATGTTTAAGTCATACTAAGGCTAAGGTTTTACTTGGGATCACTTGTGGTCTCAGGTCTCGTGCTACATCCAAGGAGTAGCCTCGGGGCGTGAAGAACTTGGTATCACAGCATCAGGTTCAAGAGTCCTAGGATGTCTGAAAGACGCATTAAGTAGAGTCTATTTTATAGGTGTGAAGTGCGCCACACTTATGAGAGGGAGGCTATGAGGCATTTTAGGAAAAATTCACTTCTTTCATGTTCAATATTGTTTGATAGAGTTTAACTCTATTTCTTCTCTCTAATCCATTGTTTATTAGTTTCAGATCATGCCTCCTCATGGAGCTAACGCCCATAATGCTAATCCTCCAGTTCTTGACCACGACGTCATAAATGCTGATTTTAGAAACCCCATTCAGATGTTATCCCAAGCAATGACCTATCAGGCTAATCAACAGTCCCCTGCTCCTACTAACCCAAATGGTGGGACAATGGCTGCCTGAGTTAGAGACTTCATCCATATGAACCCGCCAATATTTTTGGGGTCTAAGGTTGGTGAGGATCCATATAATTTCATAGATGAGGTAAAGAATATTTTGTAGGTGATGCAGGTGACTGGAACTGATAGTATTAAGCTATCTTCCTACCAGCTTAAGGATGTGGCTCATATTTGGTACACTCAGTGAAAGGAAGGTAGGGGCAGGAACTTTGGCTCATATTTGGTACACTCAGTGGAAGGAAGGTAGGGGCAGGAATGCAGTTCCTATGACTTGGGAGTGTTTTGTTGAGGCTTTTCTGGATAGGTACTTCCCAAGGGAGTTGAGAGAGGCTAAAGTTGAAGAGTTCATGAATTTGAGGCAAGGGTCGATGTCAGTCCAAGAATTTGGGCTGAAGTTCACTCAGCTCTCTAGATATGCTATAGCTATGATGGCTGAGCCCAGGGACCGAATAGGTAAGTTTATTTTTAGGTATCTGACTTGGTGAAGAAAGAGTGCAGAGCTGCTATTTTATTGGGAGAGATGGACATCTCTTGGCTCATGACATATGCTCAGTAGATGGAGAAAGATAAACTAAAGCAAATGGCAAAGGAAAAAAAGATGGCCAGAAAAGAGAATTAGAGTTCAGTCATCAGAGGTCCGGGGTGGACACCAGTCTTCATTTCAGAAGAGGTCATCAGGACCTATGCCATCATCATCTAGTGCTCCATCTCCAGCACCCAGACCCAGGCATGATCAGGTTGTTCAGGAGACATGATCTCATTCTCAAGGGAGTGCTACAAAAGGGACTCCCTATCCTATTTGCAGTAAGTGTTGTAAGAGTCACCTTAAAGAATGTCACTATGGCCCAGGTGGATGTTTTGGACGCAGACAAGTTGGTCATAGGATTAGAGATTGCCCCTCATCCAGACAGGGAAATAGAGGTGGAAAGACTCAGGATACTACTTCAGCAGCTCCAATAAGTCATACATCTCAGTAGGGTACCACTTCTGGCATAGGTGACAGTCAGCGCCAAAACTGTCTCTATGTTGTGTCATCTCGCCAGGACCAAGAGGGCTCACCTGATGTAGTCACTGGTATGTTACCAGTCTTTTTCATTGATGTTTGTGAGTCAGTTTTACCTCAGAGGATAGACAAAAATTTCCCTATTTCAGTCCTCCATAGACTCACCTCAACAAACTTAGTGGAATTAGACATGATATATTTTGACATTATTCTTGGCATGGATTGGCTACATGCCTGTTATGCCTCAGTCGACTGCAGAACCAGAATAGTCAATTTCAAGTTTCCAAATGAGCCTATCTTAGATTGACAGGGTAGTCCTCCATCCTCAAAGGCTCATTTCATATCTTATCTCAAGGTTAGGGAAATGATCTCTAAGGGGTATGTCTAATATATAGTCTGAGTTATGGATTCTGAGGCCAAAACCCCAACCCTCCAGTCAGTTTAAGTAGTAAATAAGTTTCCTGAAGATCTTCCCGGAGTCCCTCCTGATTGGCAGATCGACCTTGGGATAGACCTTCTCCCAGATATGCAACCTATATCTATTTCTCCTTACTGAATGGCTCCAGCATATCTTAAGGAATTGAAGGAGCAGTTGAAAGACCTTTTAGACAAAGGCTTTATCAGACCTAGAATCTGTCCATGGGGTGATCACGTCCTCTTCGTGCATAAGAAAGATGGTTTTCTCAGAATGTGCATTGACTATCATCAATTGAACAATGTCACAATAAATAATAAGTATCCCATCTGTAGGACTGATGACTTGTTCTACCATCTTCAGGGTGCCAGCTATTTCTCAAAAATTGACCTCAGATCTAGTTATCATCAGCTCAGTGTTAGAGAGTGTGACATTCCAAAGACAACCTTCAGAACTCGGTATGGGCACTATGACACTAAAATATTTTAGGCTTTTAGCCAACCCTATAAAGTGTGGCATAAACTAGCAAAAAGTGTGGCCTTTGATCAAAGGCTACGTTTTTTGACTTTAGGCAACACCTTTTTGGGGGTGGCCTAAAGAGGCGTAACCCTTAACTTTAGGCCACGCTTTTAAAGTGTCGATGTAGCGGCTACGCTTAGAAAGAATGGCTGATGAGGTACAATGGCCATGCTTTATAGTATCTGTCACGACCTAAAACCGGGATATGATGGCTCCTATAAACCCCTCAGTAGGCAAGCCAAACCCAATGATACAGAAGACAGTAATAACAATAAAACTAAGGAAAAGTTAAAGATATAAAGAAAAGAGAGGGCCAATAGCATATATACATACCAACGTACAATATATACAAAAGATGGCCCTAAAGTGACCGAATAGACAAAACATACACGAGAACCAACCCGGACCTGGTGTCCCTAGTACAAGAGCGACTAAAGTAAGGAGTAGCTATACGATAGACTCTGTCTATCAAAAATACAAAATATAGACAGGATGTACAAGATGGAAACCATGTAAAGTCTCCAAAAGCGTTGGGAGCTCACCGCGATCCGAACTGCAACAAGCCTCGAACGACAGAAAGATTAGTAAGGGTGGCTCATACTAGGTGTTGCATCAGAAAAAGATGCGGAGTGTAGTATGATTACCAAGACCACGGGTACTCAGTAGGCATCATAGGCTGACCTAGAGCAGAAAGATAATATATAAATAATAAGATAAAAGAAAGAAGTTAAGATACAGGGATCTGCCTAAATCTAGTGATAAAGCCGAAAATCAAAACAACCAAAACAATAAAAGGTGAAGTAATAACAAGATCAACTCAAATCAGCCAACAATCCAAACGCACCCAAAGCCAATGTAATGTGATGCAACAATGATGTAATGTATGAATGTATACAAGTCAAACCCTGTATCTAGTACTCAGGTGCTCGCGATGGAACACCGAGCTTATCAAATAAGTGCAGGAAGGAAAAACCTAAAATAGAGCATTAGGGCGCTCAGAAATGACCTCAGACTAATCAACATATGCATAAAAGAAAAACCTGAGATAACACATTGGGCGCTCAGAATTTAACCTCAGACTCATCAACGTAAGCATAAAAAGTAGTATTGTTCCCTTGTCCTTCCAAAATCGGTAACAATTCCAAAGAAATCCTTTTAAAAGCCCAAAGATCATGAAAATCCAATAGTTGCCAAGTGTAGGACCAAAAAGCCTTAAAATCCTTTTTTTCCATGCCGATAAGCATGACAATAAAGTATGAGCAAATAATTTTTCATATTCAGAGAAAACACGCACAACAAGGCAGAATAGGGAAAGGTACCCTACAAATCAAGAGAACTGGCCTGGAATTCCGTCCAAATCCAAGCTATGGCCTCGGGCCTACAGTTACACATAACGGTAGAATAAAGCAAAAAGGTACAAAAAATCAAGCGAGAAGCACTGAGAATCTCTACTGTACTTCTAAAACCTCCTAAAAGCATATTACGGATTCTATACTAGCCATAAAGATACGACAAGCTCCTACGCTAAGGATAACATAACAATTTTAAACTAACATCTGAAATGGACAGTTAAAGTGATAAACAGGATTTAAGACTAAATCTATCTGATATCCAACCTAACTTCCAGTAACATATAAATATATATAATCTAACTAAACTCAGTCTAGAAAGTAAACCATAACCTACCTCGAGTCTGAACCATAAACACGAACCATCACTCGTGTGCCTTTCCCTTATGAACAGCCTCGGAAAGCTGTCACGCTATCAAGAACATAATCTAGGTGTCAAGACAAGAAGAATGACACCCATATTGCTATACAGAAAATTGAGCCAAAAATTGGGTCAAAAAATTACTTTTAGAGCCCGTGCAGCGAAACAGAAAATAAAATACACAATTATATCTGCGGTGAATTTAGGAACCCATGCTCAGAATTTGAGCGCAAACGGAGTTCATTTCGGGGTTCCAAACAGCCCCGAAGTACTACTAATTCATGAGAACAAAAGTGGAGAATTGCGATTTTGAAGGGAGAAAATGTACCAATTTGGAATCAAAAATTGACCACAGACCAGAACTACAACTACCACGAAAAATCAAGCTCTCCAACGCAGCTTTAACCCAAGAAAAATTAAGCTTGTAAGAGGATCAACAATTGAGGTTTTTAAGCTGGAAGAGAAGAACAAGGCTTGAAGAAGAAGAGGTTTACCAATGATAAAGGAGCGAGACTAACGATAATTTGGAGAATTCGCACGAGACCACACCGTTCTTAAGTAATTAGAGTTGAGAAAAATAAAGTTGGAGTTTAAAGAAGTGAAAGAAATAAGCTGAAAATTGCAAAAAACAAAAATTTAAAGGGGTTGGCCAAAGGCTGGAGCCGTGGGCTTGGCCTGCAACAAACACCAGCTGTTTTCCAAACTTCTCCGGGGCATTCCGGGCATGATCGGAACCCGGTACTCACAAACCAATAAAGCTATTTGAGTGTAAATGACTTTTTGGATTCAATGGAATCAACAAATTTACCAACTGAGGTCGTTTTAAGAAAAAGTGAGCCCCAGGCCCAAAACTAACTCAGAACTCAATACCCCAAAACAATTTTGGAAGCACCGGGACCCGAACTAATAGTTTCCCTAGCCCAAAGTCGATATTCTGGAGCTAATAACGCAGACAGAATTTCCATCCGAGGACATCTTCTTAGAATATTCACCAAAGTCAACCCTAACAGTCAAACTGGCTTGAAAACACAGAAAGAAACACAAAACCAAACCGAAAGCACTCAGACCCAGACCAATGGTCCTAATAGACCAAAATCCAAATTCCGGAGACAACAGAACTGTCAAAATTTGATTCTGAGCATATTTACCAAGAAAGTTGACAGAAATCAATGATTTTGTAAGTTTAAGTTCTAAAATGGGGAAATGGTCATAACGACCTAACGAATGGCCCGGGCACCAAAGCGTCAGTCCCGAGAAGTCATAAATGACCTGTAGCCGCTAAGGGAAAGCTCGAAACACAAAAAAAGGACGAACTACAGAAAATGACTTGGAGGGTCATTACAACATCCACTACTAAAAGAACTTTTGTCTGTGAAAGTTAGAAAAAAGATAGTACATGAAGACTCCAAAAGACAAGGATAACGGGTTCGCATGTCGGTCTCGATCTCCTAAGTAGCCTCCTCGACAAGATGATGCCGCCACTAAACCTTAACTGATGGAATCTCCTTGGACCTCAACTTCCTAACCTGTCTTTCCAAAATAGCAACAGGCTCCTCCTCAAAGGCTAAGGGCTCATCCAAATGAACCAACTCTAACCGAAGCACGTAAGACTCATCTGGAATATACTATCGCAGCATAGAGACATGAAACACATGATGCACACTAGAAAGAGAAGAAGGCAAGGCTAACTCATAAGCAACCTCTCCAATATAACGAAGGATCTCAAATGGCCCAATGAACCTCGGACTGAGCTTACCCTTCCTCTCGAAACCCATCATGCCCTTCATGGGCGATACCCGAAGGAACACACTATCACCAACCATGAAATCTAGATCTCGAACTCTCCGATCAGCATAACTCTTTTGCCTACTCTTTGCAGTGCGAAGTCTCTCCTCAAAAACACAAACTCTTTACAAAGAATCACAAAGAAATTCGGTACCCATGGTCTAACCTCGAAAGCATCAAACCAACCCACCAGAGATCTGCATTGCCTATCATAAAAAGCCTTAAACGGAGCCATATGAATACTAGAATGATAACTATTATTATATGCAAACCCTTCCAAGGTTAAACACTGGTCCCAATGACCCCCAAAATCGACAACAAATGCTCGCAACATATCCTCAAGAACCTGAACAGTATGCTCTGACTGACCGTCTATCTGCGAATGAAAAGTGGTGATAAGCTCAATTTTAGTGCCCAACTCTCTCTGAATAGACCTCCAGAAGTGCAAAGTGAACAAAGTACCTCGGTCGGAGATGATAGAAACTGGCACACAATGCAAACGAACAATCTCCCGAATATAAATTTGAGCCAACCTCTCAGAACTATAGGAATTCTAAACTGGCAGAAAGTGAGTAGACTTCATCAACCTATCCACAATAACCCAAATAGAATCAAATCTCTGCAAAGTACGTGGCAAACAAACTACAAAGTCCATAGCAATCCGCTCCAATTTCCACTCCATAATGGGTAGCCTCTGAGACAAACTGCCTAGCCTCTGGTGCTCAAACTTCACCTGCTGACAGTTCAACCACCTAGATACGAAATCTGAGATATCCCTCTTCATCCCACACCACCAGTAGTGTTGCCTCAAGTCATAATACATCTTAGCTGCCCCGAGATGAATGGAATATCTAGAATAATGAGCCTGCTCCAATATCAATCTGACCAAGTCACAAACTCTAGGAATGCATATACGACCCTCGATCCTTATAATACCCTCTGAATCTAAAGTCACCTTTCTAGCCTCACCACTCAACACCTTGTCATGAATGATCCTCAACCTCACATCATCAAACTATTATGCCCGAATCTACTCCAACAAGGAAGATCTAGCCTCAATACAAGCAAGAATGCAACCCGGCTCAGAAATATCAAGTCTAGCCATCCTGTTAGCCAAGGATTGGATGTCCCAAGCTAAAGGTCTCTCCTCTTTCGCTAAGAAAGCCAAGCTACCCATACTCACTGCCTTCCGGCTCAAGGCATCCGCCACCACATTTGCCTTGCCCAGATGATAAAGAATAGAGATATCATAGTCCTTCAGTAACTCCAACTGACTACGCGACCTCAACTTTAGATCTTTCTGGATGAAAATATACTGAAGACTATGATGGTATGTAAAGATCTCACAGTGCACGCCATAAAGATAATGCCTCCACATCTTTAATGCGAAGACTATCGCTGCTAACTCCAATTTATGTGTGGGGTAGTTCCTTTTGTGAACCTTCAACTGTCTAGAAGCATATGCAATAACCCAGCCCTGCTGCATCAACACACAACCCAAACCAATACCTACGCATCATAATACACAGTGAAACCCTGACCCTCGACTGGAAGAGTAAGAATCGGAGCTGAATTCAACAAGGCCTTGAGCTTTAGAAAGATCACCTCACATGCATATGACCATTGGAAGGGAACATTCTTCTAACTCAATCTAGTAAATGATGCTGCTATCAAAGAGAATTCCTTCACAAACCATCTGTAATAACATGCTAACGCGATGAAACTATGAACCTCGATAGGAGAAGTAGGCCTAGCCCAATCATGAACTGCAGCAACCTTCACCGGATCTACCATAATCTCATCCTTGGACACCACGTGCCACAAGAATCTTGCCGTAAATATCTTACTTCCTGGTGCTAGTTCTATTCCTGACATTTTCCAGTATAAAACTAATGAAGAGCATATAGGAGTTATTAGTAAGATTAAGAAGAAGAAAGGCACATATGAATAAATATGAATAACGAATATAGGCAACAACTTCTAGAAAAAATAAAAGAAAAAAGACAAGAATTAAAACATAGACAAAATAGACTAAATGCTAATATATTTGTAGGAGTTTGCCATAAATCCCTATTAGCACAAAGAAGAGTTATATTAGAATTACAATTACGAATAGACAGTCTAGAATATAAATACCAACATAATTTATAAATGAACAAAGAAGAATTCGCATTAGAAGAAAAAACATACGTAAATCCGGAAGGATTAAAGATAACAATAGTATTTTCTAATTTAGGAAGAAGATATAAAAAAATAGGAGATAATCTAAATTTAATGTTAGAAAAAGAAACGGTAAAATTAGAAGATAATTTAACCGCAATGGTTAGAATAACAAAAGAAAATGAAGAAATAGATAGGAAACGAGAAAGTGAAAAAATACAACAACAAACTAAATAAAAAATACAACGAATAGAAGAAGTAAAAACACTAAAATAATAGAACTAGAAAAAGAATTAGAAGTGCTAAAACAATTATATGCAATTAAGCAAAAAGAAAAAGAAAAACGTAGAGAAGAGGAACAAGAGTTAAAACTGACAAATGAAATAGAAAAATTTAAATTACAATTAGAAGAAGAACAAGACAATCTACCAAAAATAAGCGTAGACGAAATAAGTGAGGAAAGGGATAATGATAATGATCTAGGAGAAAACTATTCAGAAACAAGTGAAACATATACCGAACTAATAGAAAAAATGGAAAAAGCAAAAATAAATCCAGAAATAAATACAGGAGATATGAGCACTGATGATAAACCAAGTACATCAGGAGTAAAGAATCCAAAGCAATTAAATCCAAGCTACTATAGGATAGACTATAATTCATATGATAGAAATAAAACGTTATGGGAAAAAAGGCTGAATAAGAAATGGACACCAAGGCAGATAACTGAACAAAATAATTTTTTAGATCTAGATTGTGTAGCAGATATAAATCAAACAATTCAATTATGGACAGGATATATCTCAAAACAATTAATAGACAATAAAATATCGATAGCTGAAACACCAGGATATATAGAAAGAACACTCATAGGAACGGTAAAATTATGGTTACAAAATTTAACAAATGAAAGTCTAGCAACATTAAGAAGTGATAAAAAATACGATGGAACAGCTGCCACAACAGCTACGGAAATATTATTTAAATATGAAATAGCAATAAGAAATGAATTTGGTAGTATGACGACGGAAATAGAAGAACAAAATAAAGAAAAAACTATAAACAGAAATTTAATGTCAAAATTAGCAATATGTAATATGTGCTATCTAGATGAATATACTTGTGCATATAAAGACTATTATTACAAAGGAACATATAATCCGGATGAAAGTAAAGAAATAAGAAAATTATATTTTACTAAATTACCAGAAACTTTTAGTTCAAAAATAATAAAAAAATGGAATGAAGCAGAATTAGCAGATACCCTAGGAGCTCGAATAAATTTTTTACAAAATTGGTTTATGGAATTATGTGAAAAATACAAAGAAAATATTAAAATGGATAAAATATTAGTAAGAAATTTAGCATGTTGTAAAGATAGAACAGCACCCCAATTCGGATGCACAGATAAATATTATAAAAAACATAAGAAAATAAAAAGATATAGTAGTAAATATAAACCATATAAATCAAAATATAAGTATAAAAAACCAAGAAGAAGATATTATGTAAAAAATTACAAATATAAAAAACCATATAAAACAAAGAAAAAATTAACGGAATGTACTTGTTACAATTGTGGAAAACTAGGACACTTAGCTAGAGATTGCAAATTACCAAAAAATCCAAAGAAAAAACAAATTACTGAAATAATAATAGGAGATGATAAATATACACAAATGGAATATATAGATTATGAATTAGGGAGTGAAGACAGTATATATGAATTGTCAGAAAATGAATTATCAGAAAACGAAAGCGAAAATGATATAAATAATAATATAGGAGAATCGGAAGAAGAAAATTATGACTGAAAAAGATGTACGGATAATACAACAAGAAGAACACCAAGATGAACAATCCTCAGAACAAAAAATAATATTTGACACCAATATATTTGAACAAATAAAGGGAAAAGAATTAGATCTAAGCATAGATAAAATATTAGAGGTACCAACAATAAAAAATTGGTTTAAAAGACAAAAAGAAGAATATTATGTAATAAGCCAAAGAGAACATATAATAGATTGTAAATACATTAAAGGTAAAGCTAGAATACCAATCTTGAATAAAAAAAGTACTAAATAAAGAAATACAAGATATAAAAGCAAAAAATCCAATAAAATACGTACATTTAGGAGGAACAGAAATACTAATAAAAGCATGTTTTAGAGAAGGAATAGATACCCCTATAGAAATATACTTAGCGGATGATAGAATTATACAACCTATAGAAAAAAGTGTAATAAGTGCAGTAAAAGGTAATCTAATATACCAAAAATTTAAATTCATAATAAGTGCAAATTATTCAGTAGCAATAGATGATAAAAATATAGATAGATCATTAGTTTTATACTGGAAAATGTCGGAATAGAACTAGCACCAGGAAGTAAGATATTTACGGCAAGATGTAAAAACTTATACATCCTTACAACAAAACATAAAATAACAGCTAGAAATAAAATAAATAGAATTAAAATAGAAAATCCGTTTGAAAGAATAGTATCAGTTATAGATAATAATGATTATAGTTATGCAGAAATGGACATCGAAGAAGACTTAGAAATAGTAAAGGAAAGAATAGAAACGTCAAAACGAACAGGTAATGAAATACCAGAAACATCATCAAGAATGAGTACATCAAGAAGGATAAGTTATGTAACTCCACCAAAATTAATAGAAGAAATAAAACCATATCATTACTACATAACAGGATTAATGGACCAAAGGAAATATTTAATATTAATAAATACAGGACAACAAGAAAATTATATTGCAAGAGAATTAATACCAGAAAAAGAAATAATAACAAATGAACAACAAAATTCGGAATTACCAAAAGCATTAAGAAAAATTGAAGAAACAACCGAAAAAGAATTAATTATTGGAGGAATACCAATATTAATAAATTTCAAAATATATCAAGGAGATAAAAATATCACGCTAGGAGCAAAGTGGTTAGAAAAAGTTAAACCATATAACCTAGAAGATAAGCAATTAACAATAAGTTATGAAAATAAGAAGATAGTAATCAAGAGAACCTTAATATGATAAATTAACATAATAAATGACAAAAATATATATACTTGCCAAGATAATAGTAGAGGGATACTATAATAGATATTATACACCTATGATGGATACAGGAGCAGAAGCTAACATGTGTAAACATAATTGTCTACCAGAAGATAAATGGGAAGAATTGAAAACACCCTTAGTAGTAACGGGATTTAACAATGAAGGAAGTATGATAACACATAAAGCAAGGAATCTAAAAATACAAATATGGGATAAAATACTAACCATAGGAGAAATATATAGTTATGAATTTACAAATAAAGATATATTACTAGGAATGCCATTCTTAGATAAATTATTCCCACATACTATAACAAAGACACATTGGTGGTTTACTACCCCATGTGGACAAAGAGTAGGAGCAAAAAGAGTAAATAATAAATTAAGAAAAACAACACCATGGATCAAAGGAAGTGAGAAAATTACCCAAAAACTAGAAAATATAACACCAAGCAACCATAAAATAGAAATAATCATATTTTCTATAAATAAGATAAAACTACTCCAAGATAAATTAGAACTACTATATAATGATAATCCCTTACAAGGATGGGAAAAACATAAAACAAAAATAAAAATTGAACTAATAGATGAAAATAGTATAATAATGCAAAAACCTTTAAAATATAATTTTACGGATCTAACAGAATTTAAAATGCATATACAAGAATTATTAGACAATAAATATATACAAGAAAGTAACAGCAAACATACTAGTCCAGCATTTATAGTAAATAAACATAGTGAACAAAAACGAGGAAAAAGTAGAATGGTTATAGATTATAGAAATTTAAATGCAAAAACAAAAACATATAATTATCCAATACCAAATAAAATACTAAAAATCAGACAAATACAAGGATACAACTATTTTAGTAAATTTGACTGCAAATCAGGATTTTACCATTTAAAATTAGAAGATGAATCTAAGCAACTAACAGCATTTACGGTACCACAAGGATTTTACGAATGGAATGTATTACCTTTTGGATATAAAAACGCACCAGACTACCTATCAAGACAAAGGTACTCAAACTGAGCCAGAAGATAATACAATGGATAAGATACTCAAAGCCATTACTACACTTTGTATTAAAGTGGAAAGTATGGATGAAGAGATAAAAAAGCTAAAGACTAATGAAGTTAATCTGAAGTCTAAGGCTAAAGATAGCAGTCCCCAGGAAGACTATAAACATCCGGAGCTAGAAGGAGACGTTGGGAAACTCCGAAAAACCCAAAACAATTTATTTGCTAATAATGCAGGTACAAGTGCAGGTACAAGCGGACAACCTACAAAACCACAATATAAAAATACCAATTTAAATACCATGTTCACAAACCCATTTACTCAAAAAATACAAAAACCAGTCATGGCACCACCCCAAATAAATACATACGCAGCCAGTCTATACCAAGAGAAAAAGATATACAACCATTTGTCCCAAAGCTACATACAAAACATATATAGAATCCAGACATATTTAAACCTAAACCCAAGATCAGTCACAACTACAGACCCAACCCAAGACTACATAACCCAAAAATTACAAGGATATAATAGACTTATTGCACAACCAAAGACAAGTTCAAACCTAGTCAAAACATGTTACCATTATGGACTACTTAGTACAGTATATACATATGACGGAGAAGAGCTACAAGGAATACCAGAGATACACCAAGCATTTTTAACCTACAAAAGAGATACGAAAGGAAATTTATTCTATGTGAAATTTTATACGGCACCAGCAGAGATATTATATGACGAGATAAAACCAGTGATCCAAGTTGTAAAGCTAGGATTGACAAAAAACATGATATTACCAGACGATATAATAACACAACCAGAAATACCTATGATCGAGATACCAAATTTTTATGCAAACAAACGAATTATTGGAATTTCAACAATTATTCAAGAGCTAGCAGATAATTATTTAAATGGAAACGCGATATGGAGCTACTACGCCAGAGACCAATTAATGATTTATTCAAATTCAAGAAGTGTAAGAGAAGCAGATATGGAAGAAGTTCAGCAATGGATATTATCATTACTTAGACCGGAAGAAAAACCGACGACAAGAGCATTAAAGAATGAATTTATTTCTCAAAATCTATTGACAAGATACTGCAAGTTAATTAGTCACAAATATCCAGATCATCGTTGTTCGAAATGCAATGGAGGAGATATGACAGAGATACCAGCTGTACAACTAGAATAAAAATATAGAAGATACGTGGAAGAGAAAAGAAGATACGTGGAAGAAGACAAAAAAGAAAATGCGTGAATAAAGATATGTGGAATAGAAAAATGGAGAAAAGAAGCTACTTGGAAGAAGACAAAAAAGGAAGAAGACAAAAAAAAAAAAAAAAAAGAAGCGGGAAAGTTGAAGAAAGATATAAAACATGTGGGAAAAAAGAAAGTCAAGAAAGGAGGAAAGCAAAGTTAGAAAAATGTAGATTTTTAGGTAAAAGTCATTATCAAGTAAGATAAATGTCACTATCAGCTATTTAAGTTTTTGTATCGTGTTGTAAAAAGCCATAAAATAGTGGACAGATGTAAAAGTAGGAATAGTATAATTTTTGTTTTATTATAAAAAAGTCGTAAAGTAAATAGTAAGAGTCATTCATGAACAGTAAAGGTCGTTCATGAAAGGTCGTTTGTGAATAGTAAGAGTCATTTGTAAATAGTAGGAGTCGTTTTCTCCTTCTATAAAAGGAGGCAGGATGAGGCATCACTCAAGAATAAAAAATCAGATCAAGAGCATTCCCTCACCCCTCAATCCTCATTTGTAAAATACTTTCCATATATATAAATAAAAAATATCTTTTAAATAAGCTATGGAGCATCTAGAAGAGCTAAAAAATCAGGTAAAATTATTCATAGTCATGTATAGCTAAACTTTTATATTCCTTATAATCTCTTTTATATCATAATTATTTATCATGTTTTAGTACTGTTATGAAGAACATCTTAAGAAAGCTTGCCATGGCCAAATATTGCTGAGAGTAGTTAAGCCCAGACTATGCCATCCTAAGGTCGAAACCGGTAGGCAAGGAGGCCGTTTAGGGGAGTAGACAAAGTTGAGGCACTGTTAGGGTAAACGATTGAAGCAAGAAAAGCATGGTAGTGGCTAGAAAAGATTGTTCAAAATAACTTATTAAAAGATGATGAACTTTATGATAAACAAAGAGATTAGAGGGAATATGTTTAGCAAAAAACATGACAAGAATAACAAGAATAAATACTGATTTAATGAGCAATAATACATACCTAATAGATGATAATAATAATTATAAAATACTCATATTATATATCCTTAAACAACTTAACAACGATATTAGGAGAAAAATCTACGATATTTTAGTTACTTTTGAGATAATAGAAATAATGGAACAAAGATGGATAGAACTAATTATACCCGATGATATAGATAACTTAGATTTATACGAACTAGATTTATATTCAGATCAATAAATAATGGACTCAACTACAAAAATGGATGAATCTACCCACGACTTAAAAATAATAAGTAACCCCTCAAAATACCAAATATTCTTTAAAGATAAGATATTAATCACTATCATTAAAACAGTTAATCTTAACAGAGATTTACAAAAAATTATACTTGATAAAATTATTAATTCAACAGAAGATTTTTGGCCATACGAATCAGATATATATCCAGCTATAAACTCAAATTAAAAAATAATGAATAAAAATACTTCCGCACACATACCGCGCACAGGGACTCCAAAAATGGTATCAACCACATTATGATGCTTCACATTTTGAGGTTCCACAATAGGTTCACTTTCAAGAATACCTGCACAAGTATCAAGACAACTAGAGAAACAAGAAATGTTACATGAGTTAAGATAAGGTTGTGACAACCCTCTCACATCACTCCACACAACCTCTCCTTTTTTCACTCTAGAGTTGTCACTTATCATACCCTTACTCCTCTCAATCTTTTGTCTCTCAATTTCATTGGAGTTAGGACAAGTGCCAAGTATCCCTTGCGAAGGGTTAGATGATCCCTTCACTTCAAGCTTCCATTTTGGTGCATAAGGAGTTCTCCTTTGCGATCCATGATATACTTGTACCAATCTTGTGCATGTGGAATCCTATGACTTTGGAACCAAGCATTTCCCAAACATATGTGATAAGTATCCATGGGAGCTATATCTCACCAAACCTCCTCTTGATATTTCCCAAGTGAAATAGGTACTTACACCCTTTTATTAATATGATACCCTTTTTGAGTAACAAAGGAGTCTCTCTTCGGCCAAAAAGGTATCCCAAACAATTCAACCAATTGAGGGGTTATAAAGTTAGAAACACTATGATCATCAAGTACAATATCAAACCCCGTAGTACGATAAACATTCACTTTTATTTCAAGACTTCACCTCTCCGGGTCTTTCCTATCTTGAAACATCAACTTGTCTCTACTTCCTCTGATACCATTTCCATATCATGTACAAGGCACATTTGTGTTAGGATAAGAATAGCACATTATCATATTTCGAGAAGTAGGAAATGTACCTCTTCTATAGCCCATACGATATCTTTGCATTGGTACCAACCATACATCAATACCTTATCTTTTAGGATAGAAAGTCACACAAGATGAGGAAGGACATTCAACCTCACAACTTCAATTTTCATCAAGATTTCCCTCAAAGGATTCACAAGACATACGGAAGGAAGCATTGTACCGCATATCGCTTTCATACTCATGGTGTGGAAAATGAGAACTTTCATAACTTTCTTCTCCACTATAATATTCTCCACAAGGTTCCTCTACCCCTTCAACATCATCACAAGAGCTACAAGCTCCATTCATCTCATATTCATCTCCGGAGTAGTAGTTCTCTCCATCATAATGTTCATGAACACATGATCCTTCATATCCCTCATTGTCTCCATCATAGCCTTCATAGGCCTCAACATTAGAATCATAGCCTCCATCGCTACAAATAGAGCTTTCCATGTCATCATCACAAGTATCCGAAGCTATGGATGACATGCTACCTTATATCTCCTTTTGTACCTACAAAACTCAACAAACAATATTAGTAGAAAAGGCCTCACATCACTCGTATGCAAACTCTCAACTCACCTCCTAAAATGTCGTCTCAAAACTGGTAAATTAGCTTTGCTTGATCAATTCAAGATCACCTATCCTTTGTGGTGGAGTGGATTCTTGTGACTGTTGAAAGATGGACGACTCGATTGAAGGTAAAAGGACTTGAATCAAGAAATTTATCAATGAATTAAGATGAGAAAAGATGAAGAAAAAAAGCACGAAAGAAAACGAACTCAAAAATAAACTAAGTAACAAAAGTAGAAAAGTTACTTGTGTTGCTTAATTTGAAGAATCAAAGAGATGATTTGATGATTAAAACTAGTTAACAAGTAATTAAAGATGTTAATTTTTTGTTAATTAGTAGAGAAATAGAAGAAAAATGAGTGTAGAAGAAGAAATTTGAAGTTTGGACACTTAGAAAAAATTTGAGGTTTAAGTTCCAACACTTAAAAAAAATTTGGGGTCCCAAAATTTGAAGCATTCTGTCCAAGTTTGTGCATTTCAGCCCCCAAAACTTTTTCTAAGGGGAAGATTTGGTCCTTTGGATTCTTTTTTGTTTTTTTAAAATTCCACTTGTGGACCCAACAAACATCTTTGACCACTTTGACTTGGAAAAATTGGATCAAATATACCTTTTGACTTCTTCTTCTTCAAGATGTTCTTGATGAAGATCAAAAACACCTAGAACATCAAGAACACACACTAAACACCAACACCTTTAAATTAGCTCGGAATTGGCTCAAATTTTAGGATTAGCCTCCTCTTGACGTAGGGAACAAACCCCAATGGTTTTAAGCTCCAATTCCTCCTCTATCAATAGACCCACTTTCCAAGTTTATAAAGTTTCAAAAGCTCCAAACTCTTTAATGACAACTTCACTTCTACAACTCCAAATCGCACGAAATTTGAGATCTAGACTCACAAAATACTAGGGAATCAAGATCTAGTGTCAAACACAACAAATCAAAATAAAAAAATCATTTTTTTTTCTTTTTGGGATTTTTAATTTTTTTTTGAATTTTGAAGATATCAAATTTCCAAGACTTAGATTTGTTTCCACAAATCTAAACTGAGCTCTGATACCAAATGATAACGAAAAAATAACAAACAAGAAGGAAAGAAGGAAACAATATGTGGTTTAGAAACTAGAAATTAAATTATGGGCAACAAGGGGATAAAACCCTCACCTCCCAATTGATTCCAACAACTAAAAACTAATTCAACTCAACTAATCAAGGATAACCAAATGAAATCCACAAGTGGAAGACCTTCGATTAATTAAGCAAAAAAGTTAAACTAATAATTAGGAGAGTTCACCCTAATCACTCACTAATTCCTTAAGGGAATTACACTAATCACTAATCACTAAGATATCAACTACAAATTTAGAGTATCAATATTCAACATCCAAAACTAGTCTTTAAAATGAAGAAAAGCTACTACTTATACTAAGGAAATAAGAAGACATTGACTTTTACAATATTGCCCTTAATGAGGCAAGGGCCTTGTTTGGTTGTCTTTTTTATAGATTCTTGAATTTAAAGCCTAGACACTTGCACAAATGGCCTCTTTTCTTCATCCACATCACTCCCACAGACTCATAAGCTTGCCTTTGCACGAACATCGTATGTGTTATCTATGTCATCCATGCTCGTGTCTACCATGCTATCCATGCGTATCAAAGAGGACCCAAACGGTCTACTCTCTGAATATTCTCTCCACTACTGTCTTGCCAGACCATTAAGAAGAAATGCAGTATAGTCTGCCCTCTGAGAATCCACTAGACCGAGGTTATACCACCTCTCTTGGCAACTGTAATGAAACTCATGTGCATCCTCTCTTGGAGCGCCAGAAAACCTCGGTAGGGACAATCTGAGAAACTGACCCAACATCTTCTACTCCTCAAAAGTCATGACTGGTTGGGCTGCCATCGGTGGTTCAACTGACAAAACTAATGGTATCTTATCATAGGGAGCCACAGTAGTAGGCTGCGCCCCTATACCCTGAATACCTTTTACTACTCCCTGAGCTGAAGTCTGCGATAGGCCTCACAAGGTACTCAACAAATAAGCTATAGCGGCCTGAAGTACCGGCGAAACTATACGTCTGGGTGAAGGCTTGGATAGTCCCTGCCCCACTGGTTGCTGTGGAGGCAGATCCTCTAACATTAATTATGGAGCAATCTCAGGATTCTGATCATATACAAGCTCAGGTGACGATCTCTAGCCTGCCCCCAAGCTGGTGCTGCAGCTTATGCCCGACCTCAACCTCGAGGTCGGCCTCTACCTCTACCTCTGTCAGGGGCCCTAGATGTCAGCACGGGTGCCTTTCCCTCAGCCTCTGACCCTCTTCATCCTAACTATCTGAAAATGAATGAAGAAAACAACATTCTGAAGTTAATGGAAGTCAGAAATGCACGATAGAGAATTAAAAAGATGGAATGTTTCCTACAAATTCCCTATATCCTCTCGAAGATAGGATATAAATGTCATTGTACTGATCCGTGAGACTCTACTAGGCGCCTTCTCTTGTACCAACAATACTGGCAAACTTAAGGTTGTGATATTAATCTGTCATAACCCGATTTGCCAGGTTGTGATGGCACCTTCTATTATCCACCAGTAGGTAAGATAAAAACCTTAGCCCGAAATAGAGAGTAGCTGGCTAACATGAGACATAGTTTAAAAGTGGAACAAGCAGATACATGAGAGAGAAAAATAAGAGTAGAGCAAAAAATAATGCATAAATAAGGCGAAAGTCATATAGGAAACCCCCCAAAATTGGTATCAGTTGGTGCTAAGATAATATAATATATGGAGTACTAGATTGATACAAATATACATGATAATATCTAAATATAAAAAAGGGGACTAATCACAAAATAGAAGGAGACAAGTCTGCTACAGCTGCCAAAAGCTCACCTTAGATCTCTGAAATAGCAACTTTGCATCAGGAAATCGTGAGTGGCAATAACTCATGCTAGGGTCTGCATCAGGGAAAAAGATGCAGAAGTGCAACATGAGTACAAAACACGCAGTACACAGTAGGCACATAGGCCGACTAAGCGTAATAAGATAAGAGTACTAAAAATGCAAATATACTATAGAGAAATGAAGAGGGAGCTAGTATAAGGGTATATGTCATAGCTAGAAAATAAAGAGCTGAGCAAAGCGTAAAACATGAAAAGTAAAGAATTGTGAAGTAAAGTAAGGTTGAATTGTCTAGCAATAACCTAACTGAGCCCCCATAATCTCGGAAGTACGCAGAATCAGAGAATAACCTAACCGGACCCTCATAAGCCTAGAAGGTACAACCATTAAACAATAGACCCAACTGGACACCTCATAAGTCTAGAGGATGGAAATAATAGAAAATAGTGACTAAGAAATAACCTAATTAGGTAATACAGGTTGAATCGTGCCATGATATGCCATATGATTCGTGCTAATTGCCAATAGTACAATATGCTCCTCTTCCAGCAGTAGCTTGCAAAGGCAGGACAGGACCCATGAGGGACTCACAAAATCTGTATACTAATCCTGAACCGTATCTCAATAACTATGCCATGATGATAATTAGTAAAACCACCTAGAAAACATTCCCTTGGGCATGCAAGTTTAAAATACTAGTAAAACCACCCGTAACACTTTCCCTAAGACATGTAAGTTTAAAGTACTAGTAAAATCACCCGTAACACTTTCCCTCAGAAATACAAGTTTAAAATACCAATAAAATCACCCGGAACACTTACCCTCGGGCATGCAAGTTTAGTTCAAAACAGTACTTCATAAAAATATACCTGGTTTTCCTGTAAAAAGTCAAGTACCAAAACTGTTCTTAAAAATCCATTTCAGAAACCAAAAATAGTGTCTTAAACCAAGTCTTTCATATGCCATGTGAAAACAACCATAATACAAGAACACAGAAGAATAATCAAATCTAGTGATTTCGCATTAAGGCAACTAAGTCCACAAGTCAAGGTGAAGGTCAATATTCTAAGAATAGTAACTAAAAGAACCGAACTCTTAACAACCTCCTACAGAAACTTACTCATGGAAACAACTATCCCAATCTAACTAGCATGGATAATTCTGCTAAACTGGCTAAGAGAAGAATCAAACCAAAAGGAGTTAAGGAATAAGTAAGTTGACTTGGGGTCCAGCACTTTCAACCCATATGGCCTTGGTCCCACAAATACATAATTATGAATAAATAATATGAAGATATAATGATTAAGCAAAAATGACAAATAAGCATCTTACCTATCTCGAGGACTACCAGAAATTCCATATGAAGGATATCTAAGCAAACTACCCCAACACCCCAAGACCGACTAACTAAGCTAAGGAAAACAAGGATATACAATTAAACGCAACTAAAGGTACTACACCGGCTCTTTCTCTTCTCTTTGGATGAATAGAAAGGCTGATTCTAGTTCAAGTATAGGGTTCGAAAAGTTAATCCAATAATCTATCTTGGTTGCAAGGTACCATGGTTACTCTATAATAAACTTGTTACAAGTATAATATTTATGGTATAATGGTTTTATGAGCCGCCTATAATATAACATAAACTTATAAGCAGTGTGTAAATCTGTTAGTAGAGTAGTTACTTTTCCCAAAGTAGAGCTCAGGCCAGGGAGAGTGTTGTTTTATCCCAATCAATGTAAGGAAAAGTTGTACTACTATGATTCGATTTACCGCTTGAAAATGAGTTTGGCAAATTGTCCTGTTGTAGATGCGTAACTCACTTTGGCAAGCCGTCCTTTTGTGGATACATAGCCTTTATGGACTAAGTCTGGTAAGCTACTTTTTTATGGACGTGAAAACCAACTTTCTTTAGTGGCAAGATGCCTTTATGGTTGGGCAAGCCCAGTCTATAAGAAAACCATTGTGCTAGTTTCTATTGTGCATGCAATCTCATTACGCTTGTCTTGTGGTATCCCGTGTGTTGCATTGTCAGCTTTGTCATAGTCTTTCCTAGTTTAGTGTCTTCGATTACTCCTACTTCCCCCTGTACCTTTACAAGGTAGACATCTTACCCCCAGAAAATAAAGTGTCAGAAACCTACATGCCACTACTAAACCCATATTCCTCTTTCACCAAAAAGACATGCTCTCCATGGTTACACATCCATTCCTTGGTCCAAAATAAACCCAAGGGAGTTAAAGAATATATTGTTGCATTAAAGCTTGACCAGCATCCGATTCTTGAAACTAAGAAGGAACAATTTATCATGCTGCAGATACCAGAGGATTTTCCGTGCCAGTGGAAAACCCATGGCTTCACACATATCCATTTTTGTGCTATTAGAGTTGCGTTGACTTATAATGGAAGGAAAATGCCAACCAGTTATTGCCCGTCTTTCACTTCTTGATACTAGATACAAAGAGTACCAATATGAGAACTTGGGGACCATACAGATCACTCAGAATGCCGGGACAATGTTCATAACATTATTTCCAAACTTCAATATGTCCCTGCGTGATTCATATTTGGAAGAGGTACTGAAGATCTAGGTCCAGATCCAAGGTTCTCCGTAAGCTAGAGATGCCATACAGGAAACTCTCCACTACCATATAGCTTGGTTAGTCCAAAACCATGACATGGATCTTTTTCTTCTAGGTGGTGAGAACGCTCTGCTCTTGAATGTTGATGCCACCAAAGGAACTACCATGTTTACTGATAACGATCTCAATCAAGTGACTAAAATCGATATTGAAAACACGGAATTCAACAACACAAAATAAAGATAGTGGAGAAATTAAGATGAGAATTAGAAGAAATTGAGATGAGAATAGAAGAAAGAAAGGCTAATTGAATCAACAATCAACCAAGGAAGAAGAGAACTCAATCAAATGCATGAGAAACCAAATTGAATCCACAAGATGATAACCCGATGATCAATTAAGCAAAGAAGATAACACAAGTAATTCGGGAATCCATCCTAATCACTCATTCTAAACTAATAATTGGAATTGAACCCAATCAATATCCTAACCTAAAATATCAAGTCTATTCAAGACAATTCAATCATCCAAAAATTGCCCTATGAAAATGGCTAAGGCAACTATTTATAGTTATTGCCTTTACACAAATAGCCTATTACAAAAATAGCCCAAAAGTGACTATTTTAGAAATAACCCATAAGGGCCCTTCTTGATTGCCCAAATGACATCTTGATCGCCCATGGCCTTGTACATTTGTTGCTACATGGCTTTCTCCGGGCTCCAAGCTATCATCCATATATAAAAGCCCCTCCTAAAAGGCTCCAAGCTAACCATGATTGTATCATCCTCCCCTTCTTCAAAAGGATTCGTCCTCGAATCCGAACCTTGCAAAAATATGAGAAGGACAAACAACAAACATATCCTCATAGCATGAGGGTTAGCACATGGGTTACCAACCATACCAACTTGCCAAGGAGGCACATACTTGAAATACAACCAACTATCCTTTGTGTCAAATAAGATCAATGCATTGTAGAACATACAAAGGATTCGACTGTGAGAAATATCATGGAATAAAGAGGGTTCAAACACCCATGAGGATTTACCGGGTCAAAGATATGAAAGACCCACATAGTTTGGTCACAACAACAAATGGACCAACCCAAGAAACCCCTACCTCTATATAAAACAAATTCCATACGTACATGGACATCATCATATGCAAAGAGGTAGTAGAGAAAGGTGTTACTTAAATGAACTTCATTCAAGGTGTTCCCACATATAGAATCACCCTTTGGTCCACAAGCATTAAGGCCTTGATCAAGAATGGGGTCACACAAGAATGAAGAGGTCATTAGAGAACATACACCCTTTTTCTTTGACCACTAACCCCTCCAATAGACGTACTATCATCTTTCAAGAAGAGAGCTTCGTCTTTGGAAAGTGTGTCATCATACCATTGAGGTTCATTTATCACATCACACAACTCCTCAATTAGTAGGTAATCATTACAAGCAAGTTGGTCAATACCACAATAAAGACTAGTTGGTAGCATATCAAGCTCAACTGAATCACACACATGATTACCATCATTATAGCCAATTAGCATTTGACTACCCCCATTACATGACAATACATTTTCACTCAAGTCACAAGTGCTAACACTAGATGGACTCAAATCGATCTTACTAGAAGAATCAATTAAGTCATCTATAGGATCAACTAGTGTTTGGGCACTCACAACAATGGCATCATCATCATGCAACAAGGTGTCATCAAGATCATCACAAGGTAAAGGCTCTTTAAGCTCACACATATACAAGCTATCAGTTACACTCAATTGTCCACTAACCACACAATGATCTTCCAAGTTCAATAAAGTGCAAGAGTTAGCTTTGTTACCTTGTAGCTCATTGGAAGAATTTCCTTCACCTTGGTTACAAACACTTGAGCATAATTGCTTCCTTTGAAATCTTTCAACCATCTCATGATGTTCCACATTTTGAGGTTCCACAATAGGTTTGCTTCCAAGAATACCTGCACAAGAATTAAGACAACTAGAAAAAGAAGAGAGGGTACAAAAGTTAGTGTAAGGTTGTGACAACCCTCTCACATCACTCCACATAACCTCTTTTTTTTCCACTCTAGAGTTGTCACTTATCACACCCTTACTCCTCTCAATCTTTTGTCTCTCAATTTCATTGGAGTTCGGACAAGCGCCAAGTATCCCTTGTGAAGGGTTAGATGATCCCTTCACTTCAAGCTTCCACTTTGGTGCACAAGGTGTGGATGTTTTGACTTCCATGTTCAACTCCTTAGTGGGTTCATCTTCATGAGGAGTAGTTTTCTTCAACAACTTTTGTAACTCCTCGGGATTAAGATTGGCAACCCATCGAATGACCTTGTCAACTCCTCTTTGTATGGCATCCCCTAATTCTTTAATTCTTAAAGATTCAAGATCCCTCACCGGAAGGGGCTCATTTGATTTAACTCTACTTTCATGGCTTATTAATCCTTCAATTCTACCTCCAACATCATTACCATAAGGAGAACAAGTCACATTATAAGGAGAATAAGAAGTATAGGTTCTTGCATTCCAAGAAGTAGAGGATGTTCTTCTCCTATGGTTCACACAACGTCTTCGAATTGGTTGAATCCACACATCTATACCCCCTCGACTAGGATAGGAAGTAGCACAAGACAAGGATGGTAATTGATCTTCACAACTGGTAATTTAGTAAAATATAATTTTCTTATTTCTTTACTTTCATCTGGATTATATGTTCCTTTGTAATAATAATTTTTAAATGCACAAGTATATTCATCTAGATAGCACATATTACATATTGCTAATTTTGACATTAAATTTCTGTTTATAATTTTTTCTTTATTTTGTTCTTCTATTTCCGTCGTCATACTACCAAATTCATTTCTTATTGCTATCTCATATTTAAATAATATTTCCGTAGCTGTTGTGGCATCTGTTCCATCATATTTTTTATTACTTCTTAATGTTGTTAGACTTTCTTTTGTTAAATTTTGTAACCATAATTTTACCGTTCCTATGAGTGTTCTTTCTATATATCCTGGTGTTTCAGCTATTGATATTTTATTATCTATTAATTGTTTTGAGATATATCCTATCCATAATTGAATTGTTTTATTTATATCTGCTACACAATCTAGATCTAAAAAATTATTTTGTTCAGTTATCTGTCTTGGTGTCCATTTCTTATTCGGCCTTTTTTCCCATAACGTTTCATTTTTATTATAAGAATTATAGTCTGTCCTATAGTAGCTTGGATTTAATTGCTTTGGATTCTTTACTCCTGATGTACTTGGTTTATCATCATTGCTTATATCTCCTGTATTTATTTCTGGATTTATTTTTGCTTTTCCCATTTTTTCTATTAGTTCGGTATATGTTTCACTTGTTTCCGAATAGTTTTCTCCTAGATCATTATCATTGTCACTTTCTTCACTTATTTCGTCTATGCTTATTTTTGGTAGATTGTCTTGTTCTTCTTCCAATTGTAATTTAAATTTTTCTATTTCATTTGTCAATTTTAACTCTTGTTCCTCTTCTCTTCGTTTTTCTTTTTCTTTTTGCTTATTTGCATATAACTGTTTTAGCATTTCTAATTCTTTTTCTAGTTCTATTATTTTAGTGTTTTTTACTTCTTCTATTCGTTGTATTTTTTCTTTAGTTTGTTGTTGTATTTTTTCAATTTCTCGTTTCCTATCTATTTCTTCATTTTCTTTTGTTATTCTAACCATTGCGGTTAAATTATCTTCTAATTTTACCGTTTCTTTTTCTAGCATTAAATTTAGATTATCTCCTATCTTTTTATATCTTCTTCCTAAATTAGAAAATACTATTGTTATCTTTAACCCTTCCGGATTTATATATGTTTTTTCTTCTAATGCAAATTCTTCTTTATTCATTTATAAGTTATGTTGGTATTTATATTCTAGACTGTCTATTTGTAATTGTAATTCTAATATAACTCTTCTTTGTGCTAATAGGGATTTATGGCAAACTCCTGCAAATATATTAGTATTTAGTCTAGTTTGTCTATGTTTTAATTCTTGTCTTTTTTCTATAATCATTTCTTTAAGCTTCTGTCTGTGTTTGTTATTGTTATTATTCATTGTTTCTTTAAGTATTTAATGTACTTATATTCTGTTTTAGATATGGTATTAATTAATTTATTTAATTTGTCATTATCAGTTTTTGTAATACTAAGTTGTTTATATTCCGGGTATAATCTTTTTAATTTTCTTTTCAATTTTCTTATCTTCTTACTAATTATCTTTTTATTAATAACTCCTATATGCTCTTTTTTACTAATAACTCCTATATGCTCTTTTTTACTAATAACTCCTATATGCTCTTTTTTACTAATAACTCCTATATGCTCTTTTTTACTAATAACTCCTATATGCTCTGATACCATTTTTGGAGTCCCTGTGCGCGGTAGGTGTGCGGAAGTGTTTTTATTCATTATTTTTAATTTGAGTCTATCTCTGGATATATATCTGATTCGTATGGCCAAAAATCTTCTGTAGATTTAATAATTTTATCAAGTATAATTTTTTGTAAATCTCTGTTAAGATTAACTGTTTTAATGATAGTGATTAATATTTTATCTTTAAAGAATATTTGGTATTTTGAGGGGTTATTTATTATTTTTAAGTCGTGGGTAGATTCATCCATTTTTGTAGTTGAGTCCATTATTTATTGATCTGAATATAAATCTAGTTTGTATAAATCTAAGTTATCTATATCATCTGGTATAATTAGTTCTATCCATCTTTGTTCCATTATTTCTATTATCTCAAAGGTAACTAAAATATCGTAGATTTTTCTCCTAATATCGTTATTAAGTTGTTTGAGGATATATAATATGAGTATTTTATAATTATTATCATCATTTATTAAGTACGTATTATTGCTCATTAAATCAGTATTTATTCTTGTCATGTTTTTCACTAAACATATTCCCTCTAATCTCTTTGTTTATCATAAAGTTCATCATCTTTTAATAAGTTATTTTGAACAATCTCTTCTAGCCACTACCATGCTTTTCTTGCTTCAATCGTTTACCCTAACAGCGCCTCAACTTTGTCTACTCCCCTAAACGGCCTCCTTGCCTACCGGTTTCGACCTTAGGATGGCATAGTCTGGGCTTAACTACTTTCAGCAATATTAGGCCATGGCAAGCTTTCTTAAGATGTTCTTCATAACAGTACTAAAACATGATAAACAATTATGATATAAAAGAGATTATAAGGAATATAAAAGTTTAGCTATACATGACTATGAATAATTTTACCTGATTTTTTAGCTCTTCTAGATGCTCCATAGCTTATTTAAAAGATATATTTTATTTATATATATGGAAAGTATTTTACAAATGAGGATTGAGGGGTGAGGGAATGCTCTTGATCTGATTTTTTATTCTTGAGTGATGCCTCATCCTTTCTCCTCTTGCCTCCTTTTATAGAAGGAGAAAACGACTCCTACTATTTACAAATGACTCTTACTATTCACAAACGACCTTTCATGAACGACCTTTACTGTTCATGAATGACTCTTACTGTTTACTTTACGACTTTTTATAATAAAACAAAAATTATACTATTCCTACTTTTACATTTGTCTACTATTTTATGGCTTTTTACAACACGATACAAAAACTTAAATAGCTGATAGTGACATTTATCTTACTTGATAATGACTTTTACCTAAAAATCTACATTTTTCTAACTTTGCTTTCCTCCTTTCTTGACTTTCTTTTTTCCCACATGTTTTATATCTTTCTTCAACTTTCCCGCTTCTTTTTTTTTTTTTTTTTTGTCTTCTTCCTTTTTTGTCTTCTTCCAAGTAGCTTCTTTTCTCCATTTTTCTATTCCACATATCTTTATTCACGCATTTTCTTTTTTGTCTTCTTCCACGTATCTTCTTTTCTCTTCCACGTATCTTCTATATTTTTATTCTAGTTGTACAGCTGGTATCTCTGTCATATCTCCTCCATTGCATTTCGAACAACGATGATCTGGATATTTGTGACTAATTAACTTGCAGTATCTTGTCAATAGATTTTGAGAAATAAATTCATTCTTTAATGCTCTTGTCGTCGGTTTTTCTTCCGGTCTAAGTAATGATAATATCCATTGCTGAACTTCTTCCATATCTGCTTCTCTTACACTTCTTGAATTTGAATAAATCATTAATTGGTCTCTGGCGTAGTAGCTCCATATCGCGTTTCCATTTAAATAATTATCTGCTAGCTCTTGAATAATAGTTGAAATTCCAATAATTCGTTTGTTTGCATAAAAATTTGGTATCTCGATCATAGGTATTTCTGGTTGTGTTATTATATCGTCTGGTAATATCATGTTTTTTGTCAATCCTAGCTTTACAACTTGGATCACTGGTTTTATCTCGTCATATAATATCTCTGCTGGTGCCGTATAAAATTTCACATAGAATAAATTTCCTTTCGTAACTCTTTTGTAGGTTAAAAATGCTTGGTGTATCTCTGGTATTCCTTGTAGCTCTTCTCCGTCATATGTATATACTGTACTAAGTAGTCCATAATGGTAACATGTTTTGACTAGGTTTGAACTTGTCTTTGGTTGTGCAATAAGTCTATTATATCCTTGTAATTTTTGGGTTATGTAGTCTTGGGTTGGGTCTGTAGTTGTGACTGATCTTGGGTTTAGGTTTAAATATGTCTGGATTCTATATATGTTTTGTATGTAGCTTTGGGACAAATGGTTGTATATCTTTTTCTCTTGGTATAGACTGGCTGCGTATGTATTTATTTGGGGTGGTGCCATGACTGGTTTTTGTATTTTTTGAGTAAATGGGTTTGTGAACATGGTATTTAAATTGGTATTTTTATATTGTGGTTTTGTAGGTTGTCCGCTTGTACCTGCACTTGTACCTGCATTATTAGCAAATAAATTGTTTTGGGTTTTTCGGAGTTTCCCAACGTCTCCTTCTAGCTCCGGATATTTATAGTCTTCCTGGGGACTGCTATCTTTAGCCTTAGACTTCAGATTAACTTCATTAGTCTTTAGCTTTTTTATCTCTTCATCCATACTTTCCACTTTAATACAAAGTGTAGTAATGGCTTTGAGTATCTTATCCATTGTATTATCTTCTGGCTCAGTTTGAGTACCTTTGTCTTGATAGGTAGTCTGCAATAACATTTTTATCAGTCCTTATTACCTCAATTGTAAATGTAAAATTTTGTATATTTAATACAAGCCTTCTTATTTCCTTTGTTGTCACCGAGTCTGGTATTTTTCGCGTTATCCACCACTTTACTTGTGTATTATCTGTTCTTACAATAAATTTATTATAAACAATATATGGCTCAAATGCTAACAAACATTTATATAATCCAAATAGTTCTTTTCTATTTATTTCCCATTTTAATTGTGGTTCCGTGTATGATCCTGAATAATATCTACAATGATGTTCAATTTCTTCATTATCATATCTATATTTGAGAATTCCTCCATAACTGTGATCACTAGAATCTGTTTCTACTATGTATGTAAATTGCCTTTTTTCATCTGGAAAATATAGTTTTGGTAGTTCTTTACATAAATTTTTAATCTTTTTTATATGCATTTTATCTTTTTCGTCAAAATGGTATTCTACATCTTTCTTTAATTTTTTCTGCAGTGGTTTTAAGTTTTCTGCTAATTTAGGGATATATTCTCTTACTTGGTTAACTAATCCTAAAAATGATTGTAGCTTCTTTTTTGTGTCAAGTGTCTCATTTAAATTAATTATTTTTTGTACTATATGCGTTTGCATTTTTATTCCATTTTTATCTATTTGTATACCTAAGAATTCTATTTGATTTTTCATTATTTCTGCCTTCTTTTTACTTAAACTAATTCCTGATATTTCTATGATGTGTATAAATTTTTCTAATAATTTTATATGTTCTTCCTCTGTCCTGGAATATAATAGTATATCATCTATATATATTATGCAATTTTCTAATTGGTTGAAGTAGCTGTCCATAAAATGTTGGTATCTACCTGGTGCGTTTTTATATCCAAAGGGTAATACATTCCATTCGTAAAATCCTTGTGGTACCGTAAATGCTGTTAGTTGCTTAGATTCATCTTCTAATTTTAAATGGTAAAATCCTGATTTGCAATCAAATTTACTAAAATAGTTGTATCCTTGTATTTGTCTGATTTTTAGTATTTTATTTGGTATTGGATAATTATATGTTTTTGTTTTTGCATTTAAATTTCTATAATCTATAACCATTCTGCTTTTTCCTCGTTTTTGTTCACTATGTTTATTTACTATAAATGCTGGGCTAGTGTGTTTGCTGTTACTTTCTTGTATATATTTATTGTCTAATAATTCTTGTATATGCATTTTAAATTCTGTTAGATCCGTAAAATTATATTTTAAAGGTTTTTGCATTATTATACTATTTTCATCTATTAGTTCAATTTTTACTTTTGTTTTATGTTTTTCCCATCCTTGTAAGGGATTATCATTATATAGTAGTTCTAATTTATCTTGGAGTAGTTTTATCTTATTTATAGAAAATATGATTATTTCTATTTTATGGTTGCTTGGTGTTATATTTTCTAGTTTTTGGGTAATTTTCTCACTTCCTTTGATCCATGGTGTTGTTTTTCTTAATTTATTATTTACTCTTTTTGCTCCTACTCTTTGTCCACATGGGGTAGTAAACCACCAATGTGTCTTTGTTATAGTATGTGGGAATAATTTATCTAAGAATGGCATTCCTAGTAATATATCTTTATTTGTAAATTCATAACTATATATTTCTCCTATGGTTAGTATTTTATCCCATATTTGTATTTTTAGATTCCTTGCTTTATGTGTTATCATACTTCCTTCATTGTTAAATCCCGTTACTACTAAGGGTGTTTTCAATTCTTCCCATTTATCTTCTGGTAGACAATTATGTTTACACATGTTAGCTTCTGCTCCTGTATCCATCATAGGTGTATAATATCTATTATAGTATCCCTCTACTATTATCTTGGCAAGTATATATATTTTTGTCATTTATTATGTTAATTTATCATATTAAGGTTCTCTTGATTACTATCTTCTTATTTTCATAACTTATTGTTAATTGCTTATCTTCTAGGTTATATGGTTTAACTTTTTCTAACCACTTTGCTCCTAACGTGATATTTTTATCTCCTTGATATATTTTGAAATTTATTAGGATTGGTATTCCTCCAATAATTAATTCTTTTTCGGTTGTTTCTTCAATTTTTCTTAATGCTTTTGGTAATTCCGAATTTTGTTGTTCATTTGTTATTATTTCTTTTTCTGGTATTAATTCTCTTGCAATATAATTTTCTTGTTGTCCTGTATTTATTAATATTAAATATTTCCTTTGGTCCATTAATCCTGTTATGTAGTAATGATATGGTTTTATTTCTTCTATTAGTTTTGGTGGAGTTACATAACTTATCCTTCTTGATGTACTCATTCTTGATGATGTTTCTGGTATTTCATTACCTGTTCGTTTTGACGTTTCTATTCTTTCCTTTACTATTTCTAAGTCTTCTTCGATGTCCATTTCTGCATAACTATAATCATTATTATCTATAACTGATACTATTCTTTCAAACGGATTTTCTATTTTAATTCTATTTATTTTATTTCTAGCTGTTATTTTATGTTTTGTTGTAAGGATGTATAAGTTTTTACATCTTGCCGTAAATATCTTACTTCCTGGTGCTAGTTCTATTCCCGACATTTTCCAGTATAAAACTAATGATCTATCTATATTTTTATCATCTATTGCTACTGAATAATTTGCACTTATTATGAATTTAAATTTTTGGTATATTAGATTTCCTTTTACTGCACTTATTACACTTTTTTCTATAGGTTGTATAATTCTATCATCCGCTAAGTATATTTCTATAGGGGTATCTATTCCTTCTCTAAAACATGCTTTTATTAGTATTTCTGTTCCTCCTAAATGTACGTATTTTATTGGATTTTTTGCTTTTATATCTTGTATTTCTTTATTTAGTACTTTTTTATTTAAGATTGGTATTCTAGCTTTACCTTTAATGTATTTACAATCTATTATATGTTCTCTTTGGCTTATTACATAATATTCTTCTTTTTGTCTTTTAAACCAATTTTTTATTGTTGGTACCTCTAATATTTTATCTATGCTTAGATCTAATTCTTTTCCCTTTATTTGTTCAAATATATTGGTGTCAAATATTATTTTTTGTTCTGAGGATTGTTCATCTTGGTGTTCTTCTTGTTGTATTATCCTTATATCTTTTTCAGTCATAATTTTCTTCTTCCGATTCTTCTATATTATTATTTATATCATTTTCGCTTTCGTTTTCTGATAATTCATTTTCTGACAATTCATATATACTGTCTTCACTTTCTAATTCATAATCTATATATTCCATTTGTGTATATTTATCATCTCCTATTATTATTTCAGTAATTTGTTTTTTCTTTGGATTTTTTGGTAATTTGCAATTTCTAGCTAAGTGTCCTAGTTTTCCACAATTGTAACAAGTACATTCCGTTAATTTTTTCTTTGTTTTATATGGTTTTTTATATTTGTAATTTTTTACATAATATCTTTTTCTTGGTTTTTTATACTTATATTTTGATTTATATGGTTTATATTTACTACTATATCTTTTTATTTTCTTATGTTTTTTATAATATTTATCTGTGCATCCGAATTGGGGTGCTGTTCTATCTTTACAACATGCTAAATTTCTTACTAATATTTTATTCATCTTAATATTTTCTTTGTGTTTTTCACATAATTCTATAAACCAATTTTGTAAGAATTTTATTCGAGCTCCTAGAGTATCTGCTAATTCTGCTTCATTCCAATGAAAATAATCACAAATACATCCAAAAACTGTTTGAACACACGGTTAATCAAATCTATAAAAGTTGTAGGAGCATTCGTTATACCAAAAGACATAACAACACACTCATAATGACCATACCAAGTTTGGAATGCTGTCTTTGGGATATCACATTCCCGAACCCAAAGCTGATGATAACCAGATCTAAGGTTGATTTTAGAGAAGAACCTCGCACCCTGAAGCTGATCGAACAAGTCATCAATCCTAGGAATGGGATACTTATTCTTGATTGTGACCTTGTTCAATTGATGGTAATAAATACACATTCTAAGAGATCCATCCTTCTTCCGAACAAACAAAATTGGGGCACCCCAAGGAGAAATACTAGGCATGATGAAACCCTTATCAAGCAAGTCTTTGAACTCTTTAAGTTTCGCGGGGTCCATTCTATAGGGAGTAATAGAGATTGGATTCGTATCCGGAAGAAGATCTGTCCCAAAGTCAATTTCCTGCTCGGGAGGGACTCCAAGGAAATCATCAGGGAACACTTCTAGGAATTCATTCACAACAGCAACAAATTGATTAGTTGAGGTCTCGAACTCTGTGTACATAACTCGAACTATATGATAGATATAACCCTTAGAAATCATCTTCCTAGCCTTAAGATAAGATATGAAACGACCCTTCAAAGAAGAGGGACTACCTTGCCATTGTAGGACAGGTTCATTAGGAAACTGGAAACTAACCACACGAGTGCGGCAATCAACTGAGGCATAACGTGCATACAACCAATCCATACCAAGGATAATATCAAAGTCAGTCATCTCCAACACTACTAAATCCGCTGAAGTGACTCTATGAAGGACTGAGATAGGGCAATTTTTGTAGACTCTTTCGGCTAGGACTGACTCACCAATAGGAGTAGATAAGGATGCACCAGGATCCAACAAGGCATACACATTATTTGAGAATACTTTTAACATATCGATAACCACATCTGGTGAACTCTCCTGATCCTGACAGGAGGAAATAGCATAAAGACAGTTCTGGCGCTGACCACCAGAACTAAAGGCTCTGCCCTGCGGGCTAGTCTACTACCTGAAACTGATGGGGTAGACTGAGCCCTACCATCTCTCTTTCCCTTCTTAGCTGAAGGGAAATCTCTAACACAATGTCCGGTTTGACCACACCCAAAACATCCCTCTATACCAGCCAAACACTCACCGGGGTAAGTCTTCCCACACTTAACTCAAGCTGGGTAGGAAGATCCCTTAGTAACACTACCCTGAGACTGAGAATAGGAACCAATTCCCCTACCACCCTGATCATGATGAGGCTTCTGAGCCTGGGTAGGAGCACTAGAAGAAGAGTGAACCAGGCTGGATGAGTTCTTCTTGAAGGAAGAGCGATGTCCACCTCCGGACTTGTGATGACCAAAACCTGATCCCTCAGACCTACCCCTCTTGTTCTCCCTATCCATCTCCTTAAGCTTATCACCCTCAATCTAATGGGCATGAGTCATGAGATGAGAGATGTTCATGTCACTCAACAACAAAGCAGACCTACACTCCTTCTTCACCATATCAGAAATACCATAGATGAATTTGCTCATTTAATCATGCGGGTCTGCTACCATGAAGGGAGCATAGCTAGAAAACTGAGTGAACTTCAAACTATACTCTTGCACCAACATCGAACCTTGTCTCAAGTTCACAAATTCTTCCACCTTTGCTTGCCTCAACTCACGGGGAAAGAACCTATCAAGAAAGGTTCTCTCAAAACACTCCCAAGTCGTGGGGATCACATCCCTCACTCTAGCCTCCTTCCATTGCATGAACCAAATATGAGCCACATCCTTGAGTTGATAGATACAAGCTCCACACAATCAACACCCGCTACTTGCATAACCTCAAAGATTTTCTCCACTTCATCAACAAAGTTAAGCGGATCCTCTCCCACTTTTGAACCCCAAAACTTCGGCGAGTTCATACGGATGAAGTCATGAACTCGGGCCGCTACCCTAGCTTGAAGATAAGCGGGGGCAGGAGCCTGTTGATTTACCAAAGTCTGAGCCAATAGGTGAATAGCATTCCTAAACACATCATTTATGACATCGGGAACTGGAACTTGAGGAGAGCCATTTTGAGCGGCTCAGGGAGGCATAGCATGTCGAGGAGGCATAATCTGAAATGCATAAGATAAGAATTAGAGGAATATTAGACTTAAGCTCTATCGCACGATGTGATCATAAAAGAAGTGAAGTTTTTCTAAGACACCTCATAGCTTCCTTTTCATGTGTGGTGCGCTTCACACACATGAAAAAGACTCTACTCGATGCGGCTTTCAGACATCCTAGGATTCTTGAACCTGAGGCTCTGATACCAAGTTTGTCATGTCTCGAGGTTACCCGCCTAGACGTAACACGGGACTCAGGAACACGAGGATTCCAAGCTAACCCTTGGTCATAACATTCTCAAGCATAACAAAGAAATAAGACATAGTGAAAACATCAACGTAAATCCAAAACTGGAAGACATATCATAAATATAGAGTTGAATAGGAAATACAACTAAGAAATCATCTCATATGGTCTATGTCTTAAAAGCCTCTAATACTATCATAGAGAGTTGTTGGGAAAACACCCCCAACTAACTCGAACATCAAAAAAATAAAGAAGGAAACATAAATTGAAGGGGAGTCTAGCCCTCGGACCATGAGGACTCACCAAAAGCTAAAATAAGAGTGGCCGGATCTCTAGTTATGAGCCTATGAAGGAACACCTGAGTCTGCATCATAAAAAGATGCAGTGCAATATGCATTAGTACTAAGTATGCGAGCAATGCATGAACATAGTGAAAATATGCTAAGTATGCTTGAATAACTGAAATCATGATTTTAACGGATAAATGAATGTAATGACTCTAAAAATATCATAAGCCGAAGCGTAAACATAAGTAATAAGTCTGAAATCTAATTTAGAGTCAAATGCAACTTTAATCATAAACTGTTTATGTGAGAGGTTCTCTAAATAACATAAACCATGTGAGCTACATGGAATCCTATGTATTCGCCCTATCGAAAGGACCCAATATACCTTGCCAGGATATAGAGGCATTACTTTGGTGTGATCACTAAAACTGATGCCCAATAGATGGGACTTAAGATCTATGGGGGAACATAGTTCTAGGACCTTTTGGGGTACTCTCACCCTGTCCAACTCGGTGCTAATACTACTCACAAAACATATACATATAGCTCATATAATACTTGGGCATATTTGATGCCAAATCTATTTGAAAAGCATAAGATTATATATGATACCATGCAATTCACTTAGCTTAGGTGGAGATATCTAGATGCCAAACCTTTCTTGAAACATAGGGACAAATCTGATATAACACCCCGTACCTTTCAAAACCTATGTGACTAAGTAAATATCGACGAAGGTATTTGAGCTCGAGATTGTGAAGGGGTACTTTAGCCTAGAATTTGAAATGGTCAAATGTATATAAGTGTTAAGTTAAATTATAAAGATGAGGGTTTTGAAAATCAGATAAAACAAGTGAGGTACTTGCTCGACTAATCTAAGCTCTTAGGTGACAAGTAGGTGCATCACCTACCTAGGCTAACGAACTAAGTTCCGAGGGCCGATTACGGGCAGAAACACCATGGATTATTAGACCTAATGGTAGCCCAAATGAAGCTTAAAGTTGGCCCATCAAAGCACAATCAAATCTGGCCCAATAACTACAAAAGGTAGCCATCAATATTGACCACATTTTGACCCAAGAGAAGCCCAAAATCAGCCACAAAACTTAACCCTTTTGAGGCCCAAGCAAAGGGTAATTTTGGCCCAAGTTTCTTGACCCATTTTGGCCCAAATATACTCAAAAAAAGTCATCCAAAAAGGTCCCTTTATATAGGCCTTTTGCTGATCAATGTTGATCACAAAAAGATGGAAAATTCTCTCTTATCTCATTTCCTTTTGGCAGCCCTTCTCTCCCTTTAGGGTTCTAAGAAGACCAAGATTAATTGAAGCATAAGGGGGTACTTAAGCTTTTAAAGCATCAATAAAAAGAGGATAAAAACACACCTTCAAGTGTGGTAAGTACTCTGCCCATAATAATATTTTTGGATTGAAGTTCGGATGGACAATTGTTGTTGAATTGTTGTTAAGAACTCACGGACGGCGATCGGAAGCCGTGGGTTCAATGTGTTGCTATTGTATTTTGGCATGGTGAGTTGTGTAGGGGCTGTTTGATGTGTTTTGTATTATTGGAGGCAGTAGGTTGGTGTGTGTGTGATGTGTATTGGATAGGGGAGAAAGGTGTGACGATACACCTTTAATTAATGCAAAATACGTAAATCTGCCCGGGAAATGTTTAGCTACTGTTTTGGGAATGTTGCAGCAGGTTTAAGAGCTAATATTAGCTTCATTATACCCTTGTGTTATAGATTAACTTAATAAAGGAAAGTCCAAGTTGTGTTAAGCGCAATCTTCGGAATGAACGAGGTATGTTAAGGCTTCTTTATTCCTTATCGACATGAATCTAGAAATAGAACTCTAAATCTCCGAAAGAAGGAATTTGAGTATTTTATTGTAAGAGAGCTGATTTGGTAACTCAACAAGTCTTAAGGAACTAATTTATACATTATGGTGATTCAAGTTGCCTTCTTATAAAAATCTGATTCTTTTTGCACGAAACGTAAGTTATCCTTTTGTCAAGTTTCTTCTTTGTATTGTGATCTCTAATCAAGCTTTAGAAAGTATACAAGGAAAGTTAGAAAGTCAAATCCCCATTTATATGTGTTTGGTATGTTGAGTCCAACACCTAGTAAGCCAAGGCTAAAGAAGTTATCTAAATGAACCTTCATAAATAACAAGAATAGCTTTGAAGGTCAATCTAGTAATACACTTATTATGCGTGGTTTGCGTGTTAGTGTGCACCGAGGTGCTACTGCCATATTGAGGCTATTATATACATAGTGTGCACCGAGGTGCTACTGCCATATTGAGGCCATTATACACATAGTGTGCACCGAGGTGCTACTGCCATATTGAGGCCATTACATACATAGTGTGCGCCGAGGCGCTACTGCCATATTGAGGCTATTAAATATAGGGTGCGCCGAGGTGCTATTGTTGTTCAGTGTGGGTTATAAAGAGTGAGTTTTAGCGTGAGTTAATACATGTGTTGTGTTCTAAAAAGAATAAAGGAGAAAGAGCTTAATGAGTCTTACCAATTACAGTTTACAAGTTTCATATTATATCTTGTTCGGATTTACTACTTGCGACTTGCTTTTATGTTTCTACCTTACATGCCAGTACATTATTGTCGTACTGACATCCCTATTGCCTGGGGGTGCTGCATACATGCCTGCAGGTCCAGACAGATACCCAGAGAGATCTCTTCAGTAGGACTTGCAGAGTTCAACCATTTGGTAAGCTCCATTCTTCCTGGAGCTGACGAGTCAGAGGTCTAGCTTATATTTTGACCAGGTTATGTATATGTACAACTTATGGGTAGTCCAGGGCCCTGTCCTGGATATGAGATATTTTACTTACTCCTAGAGGCTTGTAGACGTGTATGTGTATATCAGTGTTGGGTATGTCCTTGTCGGCCTTGTTATTAGCTATCTACTATGATAATAGCCTTGTCGGCCTTGAGTTGCTTAACTACTATTGAGCTTTTAGTGTTTCAAATTGCTATTCTTAGAGACCTTGTCGGTCTCAGACCCCCAGCAGGTTCAATAGAGATACACTCTATTTTGACACCCTCGGGCTTTTGGGGCTTCGGGTGTCGGTCATGCCTCCCATGGTTTGGGGCGTGACAAACTTGGTATCAGAGCACGTCGAATCCCAGGGAGTCTACAAGCCGTGTCTAGTAGAGTCTTGCTTATGGGTGTGTTGTGCACCATACCTATAATCATGAGGCTACGGGACATTTAGGAATGGTTATCCTTCTTTCATTTGCTAGATCGTGCAATAGAGCGAGGTCATAAGATGTTTGAAGTCTAATTCATGTTTTTCTATTTCTTATTTACAAAAATGCCTGTGACCAGACAAATGAGTAGCCGACGGGTTGGCACGGATACGGGGGAAGGTACTAGTCATTCCCCGCCTATCCGATTGGATAGATTTGAGGCTCAAAGTGAATCACCGACCCCAGAGATCCCAGTTTATCAAGTACCTGATGAGACTAGAGAGGATCCATTACCCCTTACCCCACCTGCTCCAGTGGCATCTGAGATAGCTAGAGATGAACCAGCACCTGTAGCTCCTCCACCTGAAGCAGAGGACCAGGACATCAGGAGTGCTGTTCGATTATTGACCCAGATGGTAGCCACACAACAACAACAAATTAGCGCATCAACGAGTGTTAGGTCAGGTGGCTCAGAAAGTTCTAGGGCTCGAGAGTTTATCAGCCTAAGTCCTCCTATATTTACAGGCTCTGACCCACGTGAGGATCCTCAGGAGTTTATTGATCAGACTTATCGAGTACTTTGAGTCATGCATGCAACAGTAATGGAGGCAGTGGAGTTTGCATCTTTCAGGTTACGAGATGTGGCCATTTTATGGTTCGAGGCTTGGGATCGGTCTAGGGGATCAAATGCACCCCCAGCTGAATGGGAGGAATTTTCAGAGGCCTTCCTAGCTCACTATCTTCCACAGGAGGTTCGAGAGGCCAGACTTGATCAATTTCTAGCCCTTAGGCAGGGCAATATGAATGTTCGACAGTACAGCCTCAGGTTTAATTCATTAGCCAGGTACGCCCCCGATATTGTGAGTACGATGCGAGCTAGAGTTCATCGATATGTGCATGGCCTTAAGGATGAATTGATTAAGGGATTAACAATAGCAGCCACACAAGAGGATATGAATATTTCTAAGATACAGGCTATTGCTCAGACTGCAGAGGATCTTGAAGTACAAATTGGAGATAACCGAAGCCGAGAAAGGGATCAGAATAAGAGGGCTAGATCTACTGGGTCCTATGTAGAGCCACGAGGTAATGTTAGGCCACATTTTAATAGGCAATCACCCCACCCTATTAGTGGTTCCCCATATCAGTTGCAAAGGCAGAGGTATGATCATTTTTCTCAGACTGGACCAGGCCACAGTTCAGGTGCATCCAGTTCCTATCGCCAGGGGCATTCAGGTCAGATGAGGCCACCTTTGCCACCTTGTGTTCAGTGCGGTAGGAAGCATCCTGGGATATGTCGCCTGGGTTCAGATACTTGTTATTCATGTGGGCATCCTGGTCACTTTATGCGAGACTGTCCGAGTAGAGGTAGGAGTGAGATATCCCAGCCTACAGGGTCGATGGCAGCTTCTTCATCTACTATTTGTCCCCCTAGGACAGGACAACAGGCTACACTAGGTCGTGGTAGAGGTAGAGGAGGAGGAGGAGCATCCAGTTCAGGCGGTGGTCAGAATCGCACTTATGCTCTAGCCGGCCGCCAGGACTTGGAATCATCACCTGATGTTGTTACAGGTACATTGACTATTTTTACTCATGCTGTTTATGCACTTATAGATCCTGGCTCTACTCTTTCATATGTTACCCCGCTCGTTGCTAGTAAGTTGGGTGTAGGCCTTGAGTTATTGCCTAGACCATTTGTTGTATCTACGCCGGTTGGTGAATCTATTATAGCTAGACGAGTTTATCGAGATTGTGCAGTGTGGATTTATGACCATCTCACTTCAGCTGATCTAATCGAATTAGATATGATTGACTTCGATGTCATTATGGGCATGGACTGGTTAGCTGCATGTTATGCTAATATCGATTGTAGAACTAAGGTTGTCAAATTCCATTTTCCGAAAGAGACAATCCTGGAGTGGAAAGGTAATGCTGCCACGCCAAGGGGTAGGTTTATTTCCAACCTTAAAGCCCAGAAAATGATTTCTAAAGGCTATATTTATCATTTAGTCCGAGTACAAAGTACAGAGGATGGACCAGTGACTCTTCAATCGGTTCCCGTAGTGAGTCAATTTCTAGATGTATTCCCGGATGAGCTTCCAGGAATCCCTCCAGAAAGGGAAATTGAGTTTGCCATTGACCTACTCCCAGATACTCAGCCAATATCAATTCCCCCTTACAGGATGGCTCCTGCAGAATTAAGAGAGTTAAAGGAAAAATTAAAGGATCTACTCGAAAAAGGTTTCATTAGGCCTAGTACATCGCCATGGGGCGCACCAGTTTTGTTTGTTCGTAAGAAGGATGGGTCCTTGAGAATGTGTATCGATTACCGACAACTGAACAAAGTTACAATCAAGAATAAGTATCCGCTTCCAAGGATTGATGACCTTTTTGATCAGTTGCAAGGCGCCAAATGTTTTTCAAAGATTGACTTGCGGTCGGGGTATCACCAGTTACGTGTTAAAGGGGTAGATGTTCCAAAAACAGCCTTTAGGACAAGGTATGGCCACTTTGAATTTCTAGTAATGTCTTTTGGGCTTACTAATGCCCCAGCAGCTTTTATGGACCTAATGAATCGGGTATTCAAGCCATTCCTAGATGTATTCGTGATCGTATTTATTGACGATATCATGATTTACTCGCGGTCCAAAGATGAACATGCTGATCATTTACGTGCAGTATTGCAAACACTTCAGAATCATAAATTATATGCGAAGTTCTCCAAATGTGAGTTTTGGTTGACTTCAGTGGCTTTTCTTGGCCATATAATTACAGACGAAGGTATTAGAGTTGACGGCCAAAAGATTGAAGCAGTAAAGAATTGGCCGAGGCCCTTGAATGCTACAGAGATCCGTAGTTTTTTGGGCTTAGCAGGTTATTACCGAAGGTTTGTGGAAGGGTTTTCTTCTATATCTGCACCATTGACAAAGTTGACTCATAAAGCTGCCAAGTTCCAGTGGTCTGATGCATGTGAGCAGAGTTTTCAGGAGTTGAAGGACAGGCTTACTTCAGCACCTGTCTTAACTTTGCCAGAAGGCACGGAAGGTTATGTTGTTTATTGTGATGCTTCAAGGATTGGGTTGGGTTGCGTTTTAATGCAACATGGTAAAGTTATTGCCTATGCCTCGAGACAACTAAGAAAGCACGAACAAAATTACCCTACTCACGATCTTGAGTTGGCAGCAGTTATATTTGCCTTGAAAATTTGGCGCCATTACTTGTTTGGAGTCCATGTAGACGTGTTTTCGGACCACAAAAGTCTACAGTATTTATTCAAACAGAAGGATTTAAACCTAAGGCAAAGAAGGTGGCTAGAGTTACTAAAGGATTATGACGTAGATATTTTGTACCATCCAAGGAAGGCCAATGTAGTGGCCGATGCACTTAGCCGCAAATCCATGGGAAGCTTGAGCCACGTGGAAAATAGAAAGATTGAGATGACAAGAGAACTACATCAGTTAGCTAATTTGCAGGTTCGACTACTAGACCAAGGTAATGGGGGAGTTGTTATTCAAAGCACAGCGGAATCCTCACTTATGACAGAGGTAAAGAAAAGACAATATAATGATCCAGAATTAGTAAGATTGAGGAAGGAAATTCCACAACAGAAGCAACCACTAATAGAGCTTAAGGAAGATGGGGTTCTGAGATATCAAGGTCGTCTATGTGTACCTAACGTCGGGGAGCTTCGGGAGAAAATTTTGACAGAAGTTCACTATTCCCGCTATTCAATCCATCCAGGAGCGACGAAGATGTATCATGATCTTCGACAGATTTATTGGTGGAATAATATGAAGAGAAATATTGCAGAGTTTGTAGCCCAATGCCCGAATTGTCAACAGGTAAAAATTGAACACCAGAGACCCGGAGGTCTAACTCAAAGTATAGTGATACCTACCTGGAAATGGGAGGTGATCAACATGGACTTTATTACAGGCTTACCCCGTACTTATCGGAAGTATGATTCCATATGGGTGATTGTAGATAGACTTACAAAATCAGCTCACTTTTTGCCAGTCAGGACAACTTATACTGCTGAAGATTATGCCAAGTTGTATATTAGTGAAATAGTTCGACTTCATGGTGTCCCAATTTCCATCATTTCAGATAGGGGTGCTCAGTTTACAGCAAATTTCTGGAGGTCTTTCCAGAGAGGCTTAGGTACTCAAATAAGTCTCAGTACAGCTTTTCACCCACAGACAGATGGACAAGCTGAACGCACTATTCAAACACTCGAAGATATGCTACGAGCTTGTGTACTAGATTTTAAAGGGAGTTGGGATGACCATTTGCCACTAATTGAGTTTGCTTATAATAATAGCTTCCATGCAAGCATTCAAATGGCTCCTTATGAGGCTTTATACGGGCGAAAGTGTAGATCAACAATTGGATGGTTTGAAATTGGAGAAGCAGGATTATTAGGGCCAGACCTAGTTAATCAGGCAATGGAGAAGGTGAAGCTAATCCGAGAAAGATTACTAACAGCCCAGAGTAGGCAGAAATCATATGCAGATGTGCGAAGTCGGGATTTGGAATTTAATATTAGTGATTGGGTTTTCCTAAAGGTTTCACCCGTGAAAGGCGTTATGCGATTTGGTAAAAAGGGTAAGCTTAGTCCAAGATATATTGGACCATACAGGATCATTCGGAGGGTAGGAAAAGTGGCATATGAGCTAGATTTACCCACAGAATTGGAGACAGTCCATCCTGTATTTCATGTATCGATGCTACGAAGGTGCATAGGAGATCCTTCACGTATTATGCCTATTAAAGATGTTCAACTTTCTGAAGACTTATCCTATAAGGAAGTACCAATTTCTATCCTAGATCGTCAAGTTAGGAAGCTCAGAACCAAAGAAGTAGCCTCAGTAAAGGTGTTGTGGAGAAATAATAATATTGAAGAAATGACGTGGGAAGCCGAGGAAGAAATGAGGAAAAAACGTCCCCAGTTATTTATGACTTGAAGATAGTACAGAGGTAAGTCATATTCTTATATCTCTTCCTACTATGCAAATATGATCAGGTTTGAACATGTGAAAATGATTACATTTAATTATATATAGTTGTATCGCCCTGTGAGGCATCGTGCTGGACTTTTGCTGAGTTTCAGGTTTTTGGATAGTCCCAATTATAAAGGAAACTCTGCCAAAATTTCAAAAAAATCCTAAGGGACTAGAGCTCTATATGCATTACCCTCATTCGAGGACGAATGATTCTAAGGGGGGAAGGATATAACACCCCATACCTTTCAAAACCTATGTGACTAAGTAAATATCGACGAAGGTATTTGAGCTTGAGATTGTGAAGGGGTACTTTAGCCTAGAATTTGAAATGGTCAAATGTATATAAGTGTTAAGTTAAATTATAAAGATGAGGGTTTTGAAAATCAGATAAAACAAGTGAGGTACTTGCTCGACTTATCTAAGCTCTTAGGTGACAAGTAGGTGCATCACCTACCTACGCTAACGAACTAAGTTCAGAGGGCCGATTACGGGCAGAAACACCATGGATTATTAGACCTAATGGTAGCCCAAATGAAGCTTAAAGTTGGCCCATCAAAGCACAACCAAATCTGGCCCAACAACTACAAAAGGTAGCCATCAATATTGACCACATTTTGACCCAAGAGAAGCCCAAAATCATCCACAAAACTTAACCCTTTTGAGGCCCAAGCAAAGGGTAATTTTGGCCCAAGTTTCTTGACCCATTTTGGCCCAAATATACTCAAAAAAAGTCGTCCAAAAAGGTCCCTTTATATAGGCCTTTTGCTGATCAATGTTGATCACAAAAAGCAGGAAAATTCTCTCTTATCTCATTTCCTTTTGGCAGCCCTTCTCTCCCTTTAGGGTTCTAAGAAGACCAAGATTAATTGAAGCATAAGGGGGTACTTAAGCTTTTAAAGCATCAATAAAAAGAGGATAAAAACACACCTTCAAGTGTGGTAAGTACTCTGCCCATAATAATATTTTTGGATTGACGTTCGGATGGACAATTGTTGTTGAATTGTTGTTAAGAACTCACGGGACGGCGATCGGAAGCCGTGGGTTCAATGTGTTGCTATTGTATTTTGGCATGGTGAGTTGTGTAGGGGCTGTTTGATGTGTTTTGTATTATTGGAGGCAGTAGGTTGGTGTGTGTGTGATGTGTATTGGATAGGGGAGAAAGGTGTGATGATACACCTTTAATTAATGCAAAATACGTGAATCTGCCCGGGAAATGTTTAGCTACTGTTTTGGGAATGTTGCAGCAGGTTTAAGAGCTAATATTAGCTTCATTATACCCTTGTGTTGTAGATTAACTTAATAAAGGAAAGTCCAAGTTGTGGTAAGCGCAATCTTCGGAAAGAACGAGGTATGTTAAGGCTTCTTTAATTCCTTATCGGCATGAATCTAGAAATAGAACTCTAAATCTCCGAAAGAAGGAATTTGAGTATTTTGTTGTAAGAGAGCTGATTTGGTAACTCAACAAGTCTTAAGGAACTAAGTTATACATTATGGTGATTCAAGTCGCCTTCTTATAAAAAATCTGATTCTTTTTGCACGAAACGTAAGTTATCCTTTTGTCAAGTTTCTTCTTTGTATTGTGATCTCTAATCAAGCTTTAGAAAGTATACAAGGAAAGTTAGAAAGTCAAATCCCCATTTATATGTGTTTGGTATGTTGAGTCCAACACCTAGTAAGCCAAGGCTAAAGAATTTATCTAAATGAACCTTCATAAATAACAAGAATAACTTTGAAGGTCAATCTAGTAATACACTTATTATGCGTGGTTTGCGTGTTAGTGTGCACCGAGGTGCTACTGCCATATTGAGGCTATTATATACATAGTGTGCACCGAGGTGCTACTGCCATATTGAGGCCATTATACACATAGTGTGCACCGAGGTTCTACTGCTATATTGAGGCCATTACATACATAGTGTGCGCCGAGGCGCTACTACCATATTAAGGCTATTAAATATAGGGTGCGCCGAGGCGCTATTGTGGTTCAGTGTGGGTTATAAAGAGTGAGTTGTAGCGTGAGTTAATGCATGTGTTGTGTTCTAAAAAGAATAAAGGAGAAAGAGCTTAATGAGTCTTACCAATTACAGTTTACAAGTTTCATATTATATCTTGTTCGGATTTACTACTTGCGACTTGCTTTTATGTTTCTACCTTACATGCCAGTACATTATTGTCGTACTGACGTCCCTATTGCCTGGGGGAGCTGCATACATGCCTGCAGGTCCAGACAGATACCCAGAGAGATCTCTTCAGTAGGACTTGCAGAGTTCAGCTATTTGGTAAGCACCATTCTTCCTGGAGCTGATGAGTCAGAGGTCTAGCTTATATTTTGACCAGGTTATGTATATGTACAACTTATGGGTAGTCCAGGGCCCTGTCCTGGATATGAGATATTTTACTTACTCCTAGAGGCTTGTAGACGTGTATGTGTATATCAGTGTTGGGTATGGCCTTGTCGGCCTTGTTATTAGCTATCTACTATGATAATAGCCTTGTCGGCCTTGAGTTGCTTAACTACTATTGAGCTTTTAGTGTTTCAAATTTCTATTCTTAGAGACCTTGTCGGTCTCAGACCCCCAGCAGGTTCAATAGAGATACACTTTATTTTGACACCCTCGGCCTTTTGGGGCTTCGGGTGTCGGTCATGCCTCCCATGGTTTGGGGCGTGACAAACTTGGTATCAGAGCACGTCGAATCCCAGGGAGTCTACAAGCCGTGTCTAGTAGAGTCTTGCTTATGGGTGTGTTGTGCACCATACCTATAATCATGAGGCTACGGGACATTTAGGAATGGTTATCCTTCTTTCATTTGCTAGATCATGCAATAGAGCGAGGTCATAAGATGTTTGAAGTCTAATTCATGTTTTTCTATTTCTTGTTTACAGAAATGCCTGTGACCAGACAAATGAGTAGCCGACGGGTTGGCACGGATATGGGGGAAGGTACTAGTCATTCCCCGCCTATCCGATTGGATAGATTTGAGGCTCAAAGTGAATCACCGACCCCAGAGATCCCAGTTTATCAAGTACCTGATGAGACTAGAGAGGATCCAGTACCCCTTACCCCACCTGCTCCAGTGGCATCTGAGATAGCTAGAGATGAACCAGCACCTGTAGCTCCTCCACCTGAAGCAGAGGACCAGGACATCAGGAGTGCTGTTCGATTATTGACCCAGATGGTAGCCACACAACAACAACAAATTAGCGCATCAACGAGTGTTAGGTCAGGTGGCTCAAAAAGTTCTAGGGCTCGAGAGTTTATCAGCCTAAGTCCTCCTATATTTACAGGCTCTGAACCACGTGAGGATCCTCAGGAGTTTATTGATCAGACTTATCGAGTACTTCGAGTCATGCATGCAACAGTAGTGGAGGCAGTGGATCTCCCCAATTTTAGATCAAAACCTTAATTCCATAACTTCATAATTCAAATTAAGACTTGGGGATTTTCGGAACAAGGGTGAAAGGAACCCATTTCTAGAGACCCACATACCTTGGATGAAGATTACCCACTTCAATGGAAAAGAATTGGAGACTTGACTTGGAGGTTGGAGACTTGAGCTTGAAGAGGGATTTCCCTTTTTGGGAGGAGATTGTGGATCTTAGGATGAACTTAGGGAAATATGGGTGAAAACGCTTCTAAAAGTAGTCAAAACGAATACACTTAATACATAATAAGGTGGGAAATGACCAAAATGACACTGGGTTTTAATTAAAAATAAGTTGGAATTTTGGTCAACTTCAGTATCCACGAGTGGAGTCTATCGAAGACTTTTCCACGAGTCGTGGAATCCAGTCGTGGGACTCAGACTAGAAAGTCAGTCTGAAGAAGACTTTCCACGAGTCAACAGGTGACTCATGGAAGCTTCCACGACCCATAGGGTCGAGTTGTGAAAGTCAGGAAAATGTTTGGTCTCTGATGGAGTTCCATGATTCAACATAACAACTCGTAGAAAGTTCCATGAGTCATGGAAGTGACTCGTGGAAGTCAGTACTAGAGCTGGTCTACAGGGCTGAGATCACGAGTCCCTTCCACGACTCATGGAACCTTCCACGACTCGTGTACTTGACTCGTGGTCCTTGAAACCTTGATTTTTCCAAAGTTTTTAACTTGGTTAGATGGATATGTGTACGGGGTGCCACATGGATGCTCTTAGGCTTAAAAGGGACAGGATGGAGCCCTCAAAGGAGGTTGAGGTTGATGAGTCTGACGCTGAAGCAGATGCTTCCTCTCTTTCTCGAATAGCGTCAGAAGCACCTACTCAAGAAATTGCTGCCCTAAAGGGCCAGTGACCAAGAGTAGCCTCCAATATAGGGCTTACAAGACCTGCAATCATGATAGGCAGTTAACCGACTTAGCTAATAAGTTGATAGGTTTAATTGACAAGGCTTTAAAGAAGGCCATTAAGAGAGAAATGGATAGCGTGAGCAAACTCTGCCAGAGGGTGGATGACATTGAGGGATCTGTGAAGGATATCTTGAAGGATGTTGATAAGGTAAAAGGGAAGTCTCTGATTGATGATGTAGATTTGAGTGCCATACTTCTACCCCAGCACACTCTTGTCCCTTGGATGACTTGTTTGCTACTTATGAGAATGATGATGCAGAGATGGTTGATGATCAGAACCCAGAGTTTCAATGGGTGCTCAGAGACTCCACGCTCACTTTGCACTCCTAAAAGAGTGGTGCAGGCACTAGTGCAAAGGCAACAGATGATGATGAGGCATAGTCCACCCAGGAGTTATTGCACCCTCCTTACTTTTTTGAGCTTAGAGCATTGAGGGCAATGCTTATTTTCTTAGGGAGGTGGTGTTTATTTTATATTGCTTTTGGTTGCCCATGTTGGGCGTCGAGATGATATTTTTATTGCCCTTGTTGGGCTTTGACTTCTTTATTCCCCCGTTATACAATTTTTTTAGCACTTGTCAGGCATGTTTTTGATTATTATGACATTGCCCTTGTTGGGCATGTTTTGGATTATTGTGACATTTCCCTTGCCAGGACTTTTCTTTATTTAGTTGTGTTGCCTAGTTCTTAACTGTGCCCTCGCCGGGCTTGATACTTTTACATTTTAATTGTGTTGCCAGGTTAGTCTTACACAATTCCATTGTTCACTACCCGTGCCTTGCAAATACTCTAGTGCCTACACCTAGGCTTGTTTTCAAATGAGTCATGAGCACTTTAAATTCGTATTCGCCTTGTTAATAGTAGATTAGTAATAAACTCCAAGGGTTTTCTTAATACCATGGTTCTTTCCCAACGAGTAAATATTTTCTTTATTTTTCTTTCTCTTTTATTTTTGTGTCGAAGCGGGTTGGTGTTTTCCTATGATAGATTAAGAGGCAACTTTCATAAGGAAAAATTCCAAGTCTTAGTTATATTTGAGTCCGTTCTTTGCTTGTCTCGAAATGGACCCACTGGAATTTTTTTGTGGCAAGAAGTTTTTGAAAATCGAAGGAAAAAAGGAAAATGAATTTTGAGAAAAGAATTCTCTTGTCATGACTTGCACACTCTCAGTTTGGCTTGATCGATTCACAAACAAGTGTGTAATAAACTCGGAATAGATTGTCAGAAGTCATTTATCTCAATTGATTTTGAGACTAATGTTGAAAATTCTTGTGATGTAATGCCTTGTGTGGTGAGGCTGTCCTTTGATTCTTGTGCATGTGTGTCATCTAGAACTTGCCCCAAATGTGATTCAAGGTGAAATCCTAGATGTGACCGAGCTTGGGAGATGACCTTATGCCCTTTTTGAATAGCCACTTCACCCAAATGACTTCCCTTGACATTGATCCTAGTGAACCTCTTTGAGCTTGTGACCTTTCTTTGGCACCTCGGTTTGCACTTTGACCCTTTTTTAAACCTCTATTTTTGCACCTATCCTCCCTAGTGTCTCAAAAGTGAAACAGAGGCTAAAAGCTTAAGTTTGGGGAGGGGTGAATTGAAATGATAACTGATAAGTTGGTAACTTACAAACTTATTGAGCCTTTATCCATGAATTATTGCTATGTTTTGAATAGATTTAGAGGTTCTTATGACCTTTATTGATGTCTATAAAGGTACTTATCATCAATGATGGAAAACAAGGAAATGGACCCAAAAAGAGCTTAAAAGGAGTGAAGTGTGAAGTGATCAGAAAAGATAGAGATTTTGCCCTGAGATGCGGTGCCCGTGCGACACGCACAAGCTGTGGTGCGAAATGCACCTACACCGCATATAGCCACAAAAGTCACTGAAGAATCTGTTAAGGGGTGCGATCATTGTGCGATGCACACAATTCATGGTCCAAACCACACATCTTTCTCACGAAGCCTCCAAAATTAGCTGAAGCCACGGATACAACTGAAGATGGTGTGCGATGCGCACATCACGACTTGTGAAACACACATCACATCGCATGTCACTCAAAGGGCAATTTTGGTCCTAAAAATTAGTGACATTTTGGGAAAGTATAAAAACCCAATTTAGGCACAAATGTAAAAAAGGGTTGTAGTCCTGAATATTCTGAAGAACTTTTACCTTTGAAAATAAGTTTTCCTCTCGAAGAAGAAGAATAGGATTTCAATCCATTCTCTCTTCCAAATCTTGGTTAACCATTTGTGTACTCAAATTGAGCTTAGAACTTGAGATTGTACTTGAATACAGAGGAATTTAACTTACCCATTTGGTATATCTCTTTCCTTTATTATGACTAGAAAATTTCAATTGTCAAAGGATGTGTTGATAATGGGTGCTTGACAAATTGGTGTGGGTGTTGTTAATTCTTACTTATAATTGCTTATTTGACATGGGTCTAGTAGTTTCACCAAGTTTTAATCCAAAAATTTGTGGTGGCAAACATTAATTTTCATTAATTGACTATGTTGTTGCTTGAAAGAGAATTTCATAGTTTTGGATGTGAAATTACTAGTGGAAATTTGGGACTCCATTCAGATTTGAGGCTAGAAATAGCTCATATCGACGGAATTACCATTTAAGGGTCTAAGCTAGAGATTGTGTGACCTCCCAATGCTTGATCTTGGTTGTTTGATGACTTAACCGATAGTGCTCTAACTGAGATTATCGTTTATATGGTTGTTGATCGAGAGATAAACAACCATACTCATGACCAAGGCTACCGATTTCAATGAGTGAGAATAAGTGTGAATAGAAAAACACCCTATCCCAGATTAAAGCCCCAATGGATACACATCCCTAGTCGTCTACTCAATTTGGTACACCTGTTTTACTTTCTTGTGTTGCTACGAATTGTGATTTTTGTGACAGAATCCCAATTCATCCAATCTTTTAGTTTCATGTTTTAAAACATTTACTCTCTTAGTGAAGTCATTTCAATACACTCTTCATATTGCTATCATTAAGTCTCTGTGTATACGACCCCAACACCTGTGGGTACATATAAATTTGTTTTGCCTAACGATCATTGTTACCTCTATCTTTAGGAAGTACGTTGGAAAGTTTATCAAAAATGGCACCCGCTGTCGAGGACCTAAGTTGATAGCTATTTTTGATTGTTGATTTGAAGTCATTTTGAGAGTGCTTGTTTCTTTTACTTTTGTTTGTTGTTTGTGTTGTGATTGAGCAGACTAGCCTATGAGCGAGGCCGATGACAATGAGAGCGTTGATAATTTCATGGATGCCAATGCTGCTGACTGTGATGCAAGGGGGTATGGGTGCAGTCTGCCTCCCCCCTATGGTGGGAAATGTTATATTTCACATTACTAGAACCATGCTCTACTTGATCCAAATGAAGGGCATGTTTAGTAGAGCAGCACATGAAGATGCCAATCGGCATATCCAGAATTTTGTGGAGATCTGCCAGCCATTCATATTTCAAAATATATCCCAAGAATCCATTTGATTATGCCTATTCCCTTTCTCCTTTATAGGGGAAGCCATGATGTTGTTGGAAGAATTGTCAGATGATTCTATCATATCTTAGGCCAAGTTTGTTGAGACATTTACATCGAGACTCTTTCCTCCATTTTAAATGATTCAGCTAAGAGACGATATTTCCAACTTTAGGCAACTCCCAGATGAGCCTCTACATGAGGTTTGGTTAAGGTTCAAAAAGAAGTCTTTCTTGTATCCGAACCATGAGTTGTCGAACAACGTATTGATACAAAGCTTCTATTGGTCGTTGAACTATATGAATAAGTCGGTGGCTGACAACCTTGGAGGTGGCACTTTCATGGACTTAGAGTTACCCATTGACTCAATGAAATGAGGAAGAGGGATGAGGAGAGAGATGAGACAATGAAAAAAATGATGACAAAAATTGATTTGATGGCCAAGCATGTAATGGGAGCCGGTGGTGCTAAGGTGGTGACTGTTGTGACTACACCGAAAATCAAAGTGAGTGATGATGTGCTGATGACAGTTGTCTATGGTAAACAGTGCTTTGTGTCAGTGAGTTCTCATCCCCGGTATTATTGCCCGAGGGAAGAGAACCAAGGTTGGATACAAGATAAAGAAAGGGACGAAAATTGGCGGGATAGAGACAAAGATAGTGATCGCTTCAATCACCAGAGCTCAAATCCCTATATGCCTCCGAACAAAGTTGACTCTCTTTACCAACCAGGCATAAGCAACCCTAGTTATTCCAAGCTAGAGGACATGTTGTCCTTGGTTCTAAATAAGGTGGATACGATAAATACTAGAGTGAGTGAGCTAAAGAGTGAAGTTTCAACACTTCATCAAACTGTGAGCTCTTACTCAACCTTTATAAAGCATCTTGAGGCCCAAATAAACCACCTCTCGAGCCAAATGAACTCGAGGATAAAGGGGAAACTTCCCAATGATACTATTACCAATCCAAAGAATGACTGATTTGAGATAGTATCGTCGAGCGACAACGTTAAATCAAGCGATGCTTGGGAGGCAGCCCAAGTTTCTTTACTTTGTTTTTGGTTATCTTTTATTGTTTTTGGTGTGTTTTTAGGGAATGCATGGAGTAGAAAAATGGACAAGTGAAAAAGGACAAAAATGGGTTATGCAACGGAACATGCGGACCGCATGATCTATTGTGCATGTCGCACAACTCACAGCACACCAAAATAGAAGGACTGGGAGAAAATGGATATACTAGAGGTGATGTGCGCCGAGAAGTGCGGAATGCACGAGCCCAAGTGCGCGTCGCACCTCCATCGCATAGCAAACCAAATGCTTGGACAAATCAGGGGAGAAAAAAGGTGATGTACGACATGCCATGCGGTCCGCACCAAGGCTGGTGCAAATCACCTGTTGCCGGGAATCTGATACTAGCATGGATAGCAAGGTTGACACGAGCATGGATGGTATAGATGACACGTACGATGTTCATGCAAAGGAAAGCATACAATGTGTGGGTGGTCCATTAAAGTGAGGTGGAAGGAGGAATTCAAGAATTCCCAAAAGAAGGCAACCAAACAAGGCCCTTACTTCATTAAGGGCAAAACTGTAATAGCTAGTGTCTTCTTATTCCCTAGTATAAGTAGTAGCTTTTCTTCATTTTGGAAGACTAGTTTTTGCATATTGAAGATTGATACTCTAAACTTGTAGTTGCTAGTGTAAGGCTTAGTGTAATTCCCTTAAGGAATTAGTGAGTGATTAGGGTGACTCTCTTGATTGTTAGTTTAACTTCTTTACTTAATTAATCGAAGGTCTCCCACTTGTGGATTTCATTTAGGTTTTCTTGATTAGTTGAGTTGAATTAGTTTCTAGTTGTTGGAATCAATTGGGAGGTGCGGGTTTTAGCCCCTTGTTGCCCATAATTTCAATTCCTAATTATTAATTCTCATATCTTTTCTTTCTTTCCTTCTTGTTTGTTGTATTCCCGTTATCATTTGGTATCAGAGCTTGGTTTAGATTTGTTCCCACAAATCTAACTCTTGGGAATTTGATATCTTCAAAAATCCAAAAAAAAAAAAAACGAAATTTTTCATTTTAATTTGTTGATTTTGACACTAGATCTTGATTCCCTAGTGTTTTTTGAGTCTAGATTTCAAATTTCATGCGATTTGGAGTTGTAGAAGTGAAGTTGCCATTAAAGGGTTTTGAGCTTTTGAAGCTTTACAAACTTTGAAAGTGGGTCTATTGATTGAGGAGGAATTGGAGCTTAAAAACCATTGGGGTTTGTTCCTTACGTTAAGGGGAAGCTAATCCTAAAATTTGAGCCAATTTCGAGCTCATTTGAAGGTGTTGGTGTTTATTGTGTGTTCTTGGTGTTCTAGGTATTTTTGATATTCATCAAGAACATCTTGAAGAAGACGAAGCCAAAAGGTACATTTGATCCAACTTTTTCCAAGTCAAAGTGGTCAAAATGTTTGTTGGGTCCACAAGTGGAATTTAAAAAAAAAAATTCACATGGACCTGCCACGTCAGTAGCCACGTCAGCGCGTGTTGCCCAATTTCAGAGAGCAAAAATCTGCAGGTTCTATACTTAGTTTTTTTTAGGGGTCTCAAATTTTGGAACCCCAAAATTTTTCTAAGTGTTGGAACTTTTAAGACTCCAAAATTTTTCTAAGTTTTGGAACTTCAAACTTCTTCTTCTACACTCATTTTTCTTCGATTTCTCAACTATTTAACATCTAATTAACATTTTTAATTACTTGTTAACTAGTTTTAAAATATCAAATCATCGCTTTGATTCTCCAAATTAAGCAACAACAAGTAGTTTCTCCTACTTTTGTTACTTAATTCTTGAGTCCAAATTCTTTCGTGCTTCTTCCTCCTTCTTTTCTTGTTTTGTTTCGTTGATTAATTTCTTGATTCAAGTCCGTTTAGAGTCTTTCAAGCCGTTCTTCTTTCAAGAGTCACAAGAATCTACTCCTCCACAAAGGATAGGTAACCTTGAGTTGATTGAGTGGAGCTAGTTTACTATCAATTTTGAGACGACGCCATAGAAGATGAGTTGAGAGTTTACATACGAGTGATGTGAGGCTTTTTTTCTACTAATATTTTTTGTTGAGTTTTTGTAGGTACAATGTCTAATCATTTTCCTTATAACCATGGAGGAAGGAGCTTGGTGAACAACATGGGGACGAATTTCAATGTGTCAAGGAGGGTGACCAATATGAATGAAAGGGTGGTTGAAACAAATGGGAGGTTTGGAGGTATAGGGGAAAGGGTAAAAAGGATGGATAGTGTGAATGAAAGGAGGTTCCTTATGACAAGTCAAAGTGAAGAAACAAGAAAGACCTCGGGTCAAGAATTCAACCTATACTACCCCCAACCAAATTGGAACCAAACCTACCCTCAAACTACATTCCGAATGAACCCAAGCTATGATAGGCAAGTCACCCCACATCCAAATACACAACCATATCATCCACCACAAAGGAGTCCTTTTGTGGAAAACCAAGATAGAAGCCAAGCACCTCCACAAAATATATCACATGCATCCTTGCATGTACCTTATGTTCCAACCCAACAACACTACCCACAAGTACCCTACCAAGATATCTATTATCAAAACCCTCTTTATGATGAAATGTGTGAAGAGGTTAGCCCGAATGAATGGTGGGAAAGACCCGAAGGCTTTGGTATGAACCAAGGTATCATGAGATGTCAAGGAAAATGGGATAGTCGAGATAGGTATAGGAATGAAGGAGGAAGGTGTGAAGATCGAAGTGATCGATATGGTGGTCAAGGTGTTCCAAATCATGGGATGGTTGACAACATGGCGAGTCTTCCAATGTTCCAAGATGGTAGTCAAGCTATTCAAGCTAACTACAGCACAAAAGGGGAAGACCAAGCCTATGGAGGTAATCATGATATACCTCAATCTTCTTCTCCTTCTATCATTTGATGTTATAAGTGTCAAGGTGAAGAACATATTGCTAGAAATTGTCCACAAAAGAGGTCAAATGTTATCTTGTGTGATGAACCTTATGCTAAAAATGTGATAGAGTATGAGGTTGGGAATGGTTGTGATGAACCTAAGGTTAGGCATGATGAAGCAACCTCAAATGTTGTTGATGAGAAATTGGAGAAGGATTTGAACTCTTCTTGTAATCTAAAGAGAATCATGGGGGATCTTTCTAAAGAGGAACTTGATCAAAGTGTGAACCTATTTCATGCAAGGTTAAAGATGATGGATTGGGTATGTTCCTTGGTCATTGATGGTAGGAGTAGTACTAATGTGGTGAGTTGCACTATGGTTGATAGAATGAAGCTTTCTACACAAAGACACCCCAAGCCATACACACTTCAATGTCTCATTGAGAATTATGAAGTAGAGGTAACCAAACAAGTGGTCGTGAATTTTAGCATTAGCAAGTATCGAGATGAGGTGTTATGTGATGTTTTGCCCATTCAATCTTGTTATATGTTGTTTGGTAGACCTTGGCTAGCCGGTAGGGATGTTTGACATCAAGTGGAGTCCAATAAATACTCATTTGTATTTGGAGGACGAAGGCACATTCTTGTACCTTTAACACCCTATCAAGTGAGTAAGGACTACAAGATAATGAGGGAGCTTCAGAAAGTACTTAAGAGAGAGGAACTTAAAAAGGAGAAGAAAGAATTGGCTCAAGAAGGAAAGTTGTATGAGATTGATGAGCCAAGAAGTGACTTAAAAGAGGTGCACAAGGAGCACTTAATTTTGGGACTTGCCAATACCAATCCCCTGTTACCTACTAACCATGGTGCTATTTTGCCTAGTATCATCCCTTCTCTTTTGCAGGTTCATGGACAAATATTTCTAAAGGAGGATCCGAAAAAAGTCCCTCATGAACAAAGGGTTGAAGGCCTAATAATAGAGCTACCTAGAAAGTCAACTCTTAAGAAGAAACACAAAGACCAAGTCTATGGGTCCAAAATGATGCATTGGAGGGAAAGCTTTGGGAAACCAAGTGTGGTGCACAAGAATGCAGACTCAAAAGCCCGTCTTCAAGGTATGTACCCTTCCCCTCTTATTCCAAGCAATCCTTGGAGTCATGATGACACTTTTCCTATGGTAGGTAGGTTTTGGAAATTGTATGACCTCATACCCTACCATGAGAGTGATGATATAGCTCCAATGTATTCATGGTTGGTTTTGGATATGCTTAAGTTATGTGTGTTTCATGTTTTGAATGTCAACCATAGTTATTATTTGGGAAAGAATCCATGGTGCATTCGTGATGCCCGATTTATGTATTCTACTCCTTGTCACACTTATGTGGTTAGACAAGTTGAGGTGTTAGGATGGATTCTTAAAAGCATGACTCCATTTGTTTATCCATTCTTTGTGGGAGTTTGTTGAGGAATAATAATGAAGTGTACTTGAAATGCTTAATCTCGTCCTCTTATGTTCCAAATTGTGAATGCCATCTTGTTAACATTCTTTTCTTAAAGTGTGTATTTGCAATTGAGAACCCTCGAGTGGATGCTAAGTTGCTTATTTATTTTTGGGAGAGTCCATGGATATTGAAAGCTCCTTGTCACCTTCATAGGGTTGGACAAGTTGAAGTTTCAAATGGAACTTTTGGAAGCATGTTTGGTTCTATGATAGGAGGGACCCCAACTCCTTGGGAGTATTATTTGGCATGGAGTGATTTGACTCCTAATAAATCCCTCGACTATTCTAGTAGCATGGCTTTGTTGGTGCACTTTCTTCCTTTGGAAAGTTGTCTTATAGAGAGGATTGTTTTGTGCTTAAAATGTCTCTTCTTATCTATCAGTGTCCTTATCTTTTGGCATGCCCTAGATGAGAATAGTGAGCTTAACACCTTTCTCTACTACCTTTTTGCTTATGATGATACCCGTAGTGGTGTGAGATTTATTTTGTATGGAGGTAAAGATATGTGGGTCTTTTACTTTTTTGACCCGAATGAACCCTTATGGGTGATTGCACCAGTTTTGGTGTGGCCTACTTGTGAGATAATGAAAAAATTGTGTCTTATGGCTCCAAAGTTAGATATGATACTTGATGCCACAAAGACCTTTGTGTTTTCCTTGTCTCTTGATGTTTATCATAACCAAAACCTTTGCACCTTGTATGATGAGTTGCTTTTACTGGAAGAAAAGGATATTTGGTTATATCTCAAATTTGTGCCTCCTTGGAATGGTGATATTGTTGATAACCCTTGTACTAACCCTCATGCTTTGAGGATGTTTTGGTTGTTGTCCTTCTCATGTGTCTTTAAGGTTTGGATTCGAGGACGAATTATTTTCAAGAAGGGGAGGATGATACTAGCATGGATAGCATGGTTGACACGAGCATGGATGGTATAGATGACATGTACGATGTTTATGCAAAGGAAAGCATACAATGTGTGGGTGGTCCATTAAAGTGAGGTGGAAGGAGGAATTCAAGAATTTCCAAAAGAAGGCAACCAAACAAGGCCCTTACTTCATTAAGGGCAAAACTGTAATAGCTAGTGTTTTCTTATTCCCTAGTATAAGTAGTAGCTTTTCTTCATTTTGGAAGACTAGTTTTTGCATATTGAAGATTGATACTCTAAACTTGTAGTTGCTAGTGTAAGGCTTAGTGTAATTCCCTTAAGGAATTAGTTAGTGATTAGGGTGACTCTCTTGATTGTTAGTTTAACTTCTTTACTTAATTAATCGAAGGTCTCCCACTTGTGGATTTCATTTAGGTTTCCTTTATTAGTTGAGTTGAATTAGTTTCTAGTTGTTGGAATCAATTGGGAGGTGAGGGTTTTAGCCCCTTGTTGCCCATAATTTCAATTCCTAATTATTAATTCTCATATTTTTTCCTTCTTTCCTTCTTGTTTGTTGTATTCCCGTTATCAGAATCAAAGGTAAAATTGAATTTTAATTGACCTAAACCATTGACCAACCTGACCCAGAAAAGACTCGGTCGACCTTTCTTCTTCTTTTTCTTTTTAAAACTTCCACCTACCTTCTCTTTTACCGTATTTTCTCTAAAACTTCTCAATTTCTCTCAAAAAACATTCCACAAATCCCCCTACTTCTCCCAAAATCTTCTTCTTCTCTCCCACAATTACCACCACTACTCCTCCGCGCCACTACTATCGTCTCTCCAAGCAAATCAACTGGGTCACCATTGTTGAACTCCAAAAAACTTCAATTTTCACTTCTCTCTACCTAATCTTCACTTGTGGTAAGTTCCTCGACGTAAATACTTATTTTTATGAAGGTTGGGAACTCATATTGTGAAGCATGCTTAATAGAATTGCCATGTCGATTTTGGGTGAGATCCGAAAATTTTGGGTCCCTAATTTTGAGTTGTATTGATAATTTTGCTTATTGTCAACTTGGTAGAACTTGAATTTTGTTAATGCATGTTGATTGGTAGTGATTATTAGCCTTGAAATTTGAGTGTGGGGTGAAGTCTGAGTAACCCACTTGTGATTGACGAATGGTTTGGCCCAATGATAGATTGAGTGATGTCGTTCTTAAGGGCTAATCATCATTTGTCATGATGTTTTGATAAAAATTGGTTGTCGAGGCTGAATTTTTCTGATTGTATCCCCATGGTTCTTTGTTGATGATTATCTTTGGGTGTATGATCTTGTGCGGGGAGGGGTTAATTATTGATAATTTGTTGGTGCCCATTGTTGCAAGTGAGAGCTTGATGTTCCTGATGATAGACGGGGTAACATACATCTTAGGGGAAGTCGTTAAGTTCTTGTGTTGCTTGTTGTTTTTGTCAATGGAAATCCGAGGAAGTCTGAGTACCCCTAAGTTTATAGTCATGATATCCCTTGTTCCCTTTGTTTAAATATTGTTGGTTTGTTGCGTGGTGCCAACTGCCTAAGTACATCTTGCTCTAAGAATCACATGCGTAATTAACAAGAACATAAGGAACCTAAAATTCCAATTGTGCCTTTGTGCATTTTTTATGTGATGCATAGATCTTGATGTGCGAGTCACACAAAGCATCGCACCATGTTAAAAAAGAAAGCCAGTTCACTGCTTTGAGGGGCAAAGCCTGGTGCGACGCACACTTTGATTGCTGCAGTCTGCAACAGCTTCGTACCTCAGTGAAAAAAGTCTTGCAGGGTTTTGTTAGCTAGTACGGAGGCACATGCGATGTGCACTTCCTCTTGTGCGGTTCGCATAAGGCTCGTACGAGCCAGCAGACCCCTACTTTGTTTTCTACTTC